>ML291415.1:38676-69965 GCA_005239495.1 Nicotiana undulata | reverse complement strand
AAAAATAGCCGGTTAATATATATATATATATATATATATATATTAACCGGCTATTTTTATTTTAAGAGATTTGAGTGGCTATTTAGGTTTAGAGGCGATGTAGTGTACTACCTACGGGTTCAACTGAACCCAACTTTCGACACGAAGTAAAAATTTATTAAATTTATAAAAATAGTAGATATGAACACATAACTTTAAAAACATAATGGGTTCAACGCTAAAAACTTTATATTGAACCCATAGGATTTAAAATCCTAGAACCGCCTCTATTTAGGTTAACTCTTCTTTTTAAATAGTTCACTATCCAACTCATTTTTTGGTGAATAATATGGATGGATAACTATTTTCTTTTATCTATTTTGCCACTCGTGATCATGAAAAACACAAGTTATTTTATGAGCTGATGGGTCATGTTGTCACAAATATCTTGCTAGAGATGTCTTATTAAAATGGGAGAATTACACTCATGGTCACTTAGCCCAACAACCCATCAGAAAATGACATATGTTTGAAGCATTTACCCAGTGTAGCCCAGGTTGTACATAAACTGAAAATTACTTTTCACTAGTTAGCCCATCATTTTTTCTCCGTTCTTCTTCTTCCCGTGTCACGCCTTTGCATCCCAAAAATTCTCTACCATTGCTATTCTCCTTCAATTCTTCTTCCAAATTCAAAGCTGATAATCACTATTTTGATGAAGAAGAAAACTAATTTGCAAGAGATTTAGAGTCATATGAAGATCACTTCCTCCATTGGAACGGGGAGAAATGTGTTTATTATCATGCACTAAAGAAGTTCAATTATTAGGATGTTGGATCATCAAACTAGAAAGAAGGTGTCAGCATTGTCTCGGTCTTATCCCCATTCCACGTGTAATTTTGATCCCAATGGTTAACTAAAAATTTAAAAAATGAAAGTCACCATTAAAGGTGGTTGAAAGATCCGATTTCAAAAATTGAATTTTCCGATTTGTTAGTTGTTTGGAATGGATGTTGTCCCAATTGATTGGAATCATCAAGAGGAGTTCAAAACTTAAATTTCAAGTGATATGGAGGAGATTTAAGCTAGATTTGAGTTAAATTTCAGAGGATGCCCAAGGAAGAAAAAGAACTCGTGAAGCTCCATTGATGGGATTTATTTGTATAATAACGTATAATATTGTGTATTATACTTATGCACAATTGTATACAAAGTTGATACATTATTTACAGGTATTTGGTGAATTTCTCGCATTTTTTCTTCTTCTTCTCATTCTTCTCAAACACCTATATACATAGTGTATCACGAATATTTTCCCTACTGTGATTATACATCTTTATACACTTTTATACAATTATATACATAATGTATCTCTTTGTATAAAGGTGTATAACATTGTATAAAAGTGTATAAGCATCTCTGACGAACTTTTTGTACGATTTCACTTAAAATTCTTGTATAAAACTAGTCCAAATCTCCAGCAAATAACTTCAAACTTTGTATACAAGCTACCTAATCTATTTCTAATAAGTTCAAACAATACCCACTCCAAATTTCTCACAAAATCATATTCGAAATTTAACAAGATTAGCATTAAAGTATATGGGATTTTAGGTTTCTCGCGTCTGTTTTTGCGTTTTGTAGTTGTGATAGGTATGTATAAACTTGAGGAAAAAAGGGAATAAAAACTCACAGATATATTACACATTTTTATTAGGTACACTTTCTCTTTGTGGTATTCCACCTCTTGCTTGTTTTTGGTCCAAAGATGAAATTCTTAATGATAGTTGGTTGTATTCGCCAATTTACACCTGAAGATATACAAAATCAAAAACGAAAAAAAAACAATTCGCAAAAGTATTGGTTATGAGAGAAGGCACGAATGAGTGTTGACTGAGCGTCTCGATCAATGGTTACACTAAAAATGGGGAACTGATTTGTTTTAATTTTTGTTTGCATTTGATTCTTTTGTATAATTAAATTAAATATTTATGGGTGAAAAATGAGGAGAGAGCTACAATAGGGGGATGTAAGTGACGAAAAAAGATGAGGTTGTTATAGTTAGAGGGAATTGAAAAAGAAAAAATCTTATTGATATTGACTACATATTTGCAAACTTATAACTGAACTAAAATAGTGCAAGGTCAACTTATGGAGTGTATTATTTTGTAATTTTATCCATTAAAATTGGCGTGTAAGAGAAATTCATTATGAGTTGGCTCAGTAGTCTAGTTGACCGGTAAAAAACTTATGGGCAAATTACACGTTTGGTCCGTCAGTCAAAAATAATTATATTCGTTAGTTAGATACACTGGAAGAAATAGCCCAGTGAGCCATCTAGACCTTGTGGATCAAAGTTATTATCGCAAAAGTGGTTAGCAAAAACACTGAATATGGGAGTAATCTTCATAAAGCAGTATAGGACACTCTTAATTATTAGTCATGACAGATAATTTATCTTATTTTAACCATTATGAATTTCATATTTTAAAAAAGAAGCTATATTTGGAGGTGCAAGCTTAAGTGGCCTGGCAAATTAAAAATCGTGGTCTGATTTGGTACTATTTCTATTCTTGATTAAATTCTCAATCGCTTATCAAATAATGGAAGTATTTATACCTTGCAACAAATTTGCGTATTAAAAGAAACTTCATGCAAAGAATTGTTAGTTGTTGCAAGTTAATACTCAAATCCATCATTCAGATTTCAGACTTCTTGAGGAATTTTTTTAAATGCGTCTGAAATTCTAATTAATACCAGTGGCGACCACTCATAGATTTTAGTGGAATTGTCCACTTCTCCACGAGTCTGTTAATTATCTAGGAAATAGTGTAACAATTTGCAATGCAATCTCGTGAACGCAAGTGGACAATTTCAATTTAAAATCGATTCACCTTCACAGTTCACCAGTCCAATAAAATTCCACTAGTCGGGTCGGGAGAGGGAAGAATGTACGCAAATCTTACCCCTACCCCAAAAAGGGTAAAGAGGCTGTTTCCTGAAGACCCTCGGCTCAGAGACAATAGATCTGTAACAACAAAATCCGAAAAATAATATCAGCAAATGAGAGACATCAAATAAATAGAAAAACAGTAACACAAATATTATGCAAAAGTGTGAAACACAACATAAATCGTTAGCAGTGCTAGACAAAACCCTTCGGGAAACAGGGACAAAGAGGAATCACCTCAACATTTGTAAAAAAAGAAAAACATAAGACCATATTTCCACTATATATTCCCATTATATGTGAAGTGCTCTCTTACTCCACCCATTGCTCCACTTCGTGTGAAAAAATTCAAGTAATTTAATCTCATTTGTGCGTCCTAGGTCCTTGGTTTTTCTATATATAGGCTCTATTATAAGATGTGTAATATTCTCAATTATAAAAGAACGGAGCAAGTGTATATGAAGATGAAAACTAGTAGTAGAACAAATTCTACGTTTGTATTACTTGTTTGTTTTACGATATTGTTGTGCATCTCTCAACTGGCCAACGTTGTTGTTTGTGAGTGTAGCAGAAATATGGTGATTTTCAATTTTGGAGACTCAAACTCAGACACAGGTGGTTATGCGGCTGCCCATGGAATTAGATTTGGATATCCAGACGGTCGTACCTATTTTCATGATCAGTCATCTGATCGGTTATGTGATGGACGATTGATTCTTGACTTTCTTTGTAAGTCCTTCTTGCTCTTTTTTGTAAAACTAGTTAGCTCCAGAAATTCCGTTTTAGGTAAGTAGTTAATTTGCATTGAGTTGAAAAAAAAAGGAAAAATATTTTGAACTTGTGCATTTAAACAGAAAGTAATATTCGTGTAGCTGTAAAAAATTTCATTTAACATAATATTGTTTCCAAATATATAACATATCATTCTTTTAATTTCCACCAACAATGCCTAAAAGTTACTTGCTTCCAAGTAAAAAAGTCTGTCATATGCAACTAGTAAACCGAAATGGTTTTCATCGCTAGTCTTGATTTATTAGGTACTCGATCCCTTCGTCTCAATTTATATGACACTTTTTCTTTTTCTATCCGTTTTAAAAACAATGACACATTTTTTATATTTAATAACAATTTAACATTTTTTTTACCTTTAATGAGATTATTCACAACAACACAAATATTTATAATTTCCCTTAGATCATAATTCACAAATTTCAAAAGCCTTAATTATAATATATTCTTTTTAAACATTTTGCCAGTTAAACACTTGAAACATATGTGGAATTTTTACGTCACTTTTCACACACACTCTTTTAACCCGTGAAAGTATATGGTAGGTAATATATCAATTATATCCCTCAGTTTTCTTACTATAGTTTTGATCAACTTAATTATCCATGAAATACTGCAGAATTTGTTTTAAAGTTAGGTACCTTGATCTATTCAGGTAATACTCAAAATTCTATTCCGTATGTGCATGTGTAAAAGTGTAATTAGATTTTTGAAATCATTACATCCAAGCTGCATGAGGCATATTAATTCACATACTTTTGCACCAAAAACAATTTATAGGAATGAGTTTAATTAGTAGGATACATATTTATATTCAAGCCCCTAAGGCTCCTTGTCTCAGCGTGACTGAGAGAGTATAATGTGGCTGAAATAATAATTAGTTGAATGAAAAATGCTAATTAAGTAATTAACTTTTATTTCTTTGGTGGGATACATGCTAACAGGTGAAAGTCTGAATTTGAGTTATTTGAATCCATATCTGGAATCTGTAAGACCAAATTTCAAGAATGGAGCAAATTTTGCAATAGGAGGTGCAACTACACTCCCCAAAAATGCTTTATTTACTCTGAGTACTCAACTTCTTCAATTTATAAGGTTCAAAGCGCGGTCCCTTCAGTTACAATCCCAAGGTAATTTACTAGTGTTAAAAACGGTGTTAACTTCATATACTTTTACAATATTTATTTTATATTTTATACCTATTTTATAAAATTTTATTTACTTCTTAAATCTTTAATATCATTATATGCCATTACACATATCCCACATTTTAAAGGACTAAATTATCTTTAACTCCAACTTAATAAATTCCTTAAAACACTCCATCATCCCACATAATTAGGATTTTATATTTTTCCCAAAATATTTTGAACCTTAATAATTTCTCTTCTTCTAAATAAACAACCCTCTCTATTCTTCTATGACACGGGGACACAGAAGGAAGAAAAATATGAAGATGGAGCATTTGTTATGTGCAAGACAATATCTCTTTACCAAATATTTTTCAGATGAAGTGTTTCGTCTTTTCTGTTTTTCTCTTCTATCTACGTATTCAAAAGAAAATTGAAATAACGTAAAAATATTTCAATTTGGGATATATTATCTAAACTAAAAGAAATATTAGAATATACTAGTACTCAAACTAATATATACGCACCACAATATTCTAATAAGGAATGCAATATTCAAATCAAACATGCCATAATATTCTAATTTGGAATACACTAATCAAACTAAACATACCACAATTTTCTAATAGAATACAATTTTTAAACCAAACATACCACACTATTTTAATGTGGGATATATTATGCAAATCAAATTAAACATAACAAATTACAATATATTAATGAAGAATAGTAATCAAACCATCATACTATAATATTCTGACAAAGAATACAATATTCAAAATCAAACATATCACAATATTCTAATTTAGAATACAATATTCAAACTAAATATACCAATATTCTAATTTGGAATACAGTATTCAAACTAAATATAGCGCAATATTCTAATTTAGAATACAATATTCAAACTAAATATACCAATTTTCTAATTTGGAATACAGTATTCAAACTAAATATAGCGCAATATTCTAATTTAGAATACAATATTCAAATCAAACATACTTTTATTTTTATTTATTGTGTATATATTGTTTTACTTGGAATATTAACATACTTTAATAGTATACAATGACTGGTTTACTGTATAATTTTTTATTGTATACAAGAAAACAAGGACAAAGGTTTTCATAATAAAAAAATTATTTAATTTAATGGATAATATTTTTTTATTCTTTAATTTTATGTCCAAGTTTAAAATGATGTAGTAAGATTTTATATTTGCTTCGTATATACAATTTCTTTTAATTTAGGTGACAAATTTGTTAGGTAGTTATTATCCTTTGACTAATTGAACATATGAAGTAATTAATTAATGTGTACTACACGTAATTTTATAACTGAGATATATAGTGTTAAGTGTTTTTTAGAGGGGGTATACGGTGTAAAGTTCCCTAATGTTTACTATGGGCGTACAATCCGAATCGAAAAACCACATTAAACTGAAAAATCAAACCAAACTGATTAAAAAACCCGACTAGATTTTGTTTGATATTGAGAAGAAAAAAACCGAATCAAACCGACATATAAATATATAATTTAAATATATACTTTTAAGATTTTATATAGAATTGTCTATAAAAAATGTCTAGAAATATTTAATTTGCATTATCTTGTCGGATATAATATTTAATAGTATATGAAGTGCTCTATATTTATTAACCTTAAATAATGGGTTGTATGATCTCATTCTCATCAAGTGTTAATGAAATGCGTCAATCTCTTTATTTTTTTTATTCATATCATATGTTAAGATCTATTAAAATTCTTATATGTTTTTCAAATATGAAGTGATTGTTATTATTTAGGTATCATTTTGATAGATATACTAAATTTGGTTCATCTTGAAAGTGTACAATAAAGAAAAATTATTGTCAGGCGACTAAAAGAATAACTATTATGTGTTACTATGAAAATTCTCCCACAAAAATATTTTAGTAGATCATATAGTTGAAATTATTTATATTTTTACTAAACATATATTTATCAAAAATTTGACAAAGTAAGATTGAAATAATATTCAAATAATAAAAAACCCGAAAAACCCGAAAAATCCGACAAAACCGAACCAATCCGAACCGATATAGTTGATTTGGTTTGATTTTAATAAAAATTGAACCAACCCGATCCCTGTACACCCCTAATGATTACGTATTCACTCGCCTTAACATCAATTAATATGCTAATGGTTCAACTTTTAATTTGATAAGGTGTGAAAGACTTGGCTGAAGACGATTTCAAGAACGCTATTTACATGATAGACATAGGACAGAATGATATTGCTAATGCATTCTCTTATCTTTCGCAAGCTTCTCAAGTTCTCGAAAAGATCCCTTCTTTCATATCTGAGATTCAAGCTGCGATCTGGGTGAGTATTTTTTCCTTAGGGTAAAGATCCAAAATTGCTCTATATATTCTACACATTTGTCCATTTGTTAGCAAACGGCCGAGCTCCGGCATATGTTAGGGGGACTCTGTGGGTGTGTTTGGTTCGAAGGAAAATATTTTTCGAAAAATATTTTTTAATTTTCTCATATTTGGTTGATTTAAATGTTTTAGAAAATATTTCCTAATCAACTCATTTTCCTCCAATTGAAGGAAAAATATTTTCCCTATCAAGAAAAGGGAAAACATTTTCCAAAACTTCTTCTCAACCTTCCTCACCCTATTCTTTACCTTCACCATCCCACCCCACACCAACCCACCTAACCTCATCACATGCCCTTTCTTCAAAAAGATTTTTTTTGTCACCACCCACCATCCCGCAAAAATAAAATAATTTTTTTTTTTTTTGTAATTTTCAAATTTCTGTTTTTTGTTTCCAGCACCCCTCCCCCACCACTCCTGCCCCCATTCCAATAATTCTTTTATTATATATTTTCAGTTTTACTTTTTTCATCTTTCGGTTTACATATTCAAAATTTTACAAGCTCCAAAGTTACGAGTTCGGAGGTTTATGTGTTACGAAATTTACGGGTTTAGAAATTATAAAGTTTACGGGTTCGAAATTTCACGGTTCAGAAGGTTGTTGGTTTGAAAGTTTATGACTTCATTTTTATTGTATTAAAACTATTTATGAATACTATAGAGAAAATATATTCCTTGATTTGCGTATCAAATACCAGAAAATGAATAAGATTATTACTTGTTTTCCAAGAAAACATTTTCCTTTATACCAAACACAGCATATGTCTCAAAATTTTCAAGAAAATTAAAAAGTAAAAAATTTAACTTTTGACTATGGTTCAAATTAACATTCAAGTTGGAGCTCCATCCGGACGGAAGGCAAAAATCGCCCAATTTCAACAGGCTAATTTGATCCTTTTCTTTTTTCCGATGTTGGTTTGATCAGCTTCACCATTAACTAAGACAAATTAATGAATGCAGGGTATATACAATCATGGTGGGAAGAATATCTGGATTCATAACACGGGACCCTTGGGTTGTTTGCCACAGAAGCTTGCCACAAGAAATGCGAGCAATTTGAACGATTTGGATGATTATGGATGCATTAAGTCTATGAACGAAGCTGCATATACATTTAACTATCAGTTGAGCAATCTTTGTGAACAGCTGAGGCTCCAAATGAAGGACGCAACCATTGTGTATGTCGATATGTATGCCATCAAGTATGAACTCATCGCCAATTCTAGCGCTTATGGTGAGCTTATCTTGTTTATTTGAAGATTTCTTACGTATTAATTGTTGCACAAGAACTAGCACAACACACAACTTTTTGAGTAGCCCTATTTATCCATGGGATCTTTACACAAGTAGCCGGTCATAATCATTGTTTATTTTTTCTAGCTATATACATAAATTATACATTGATTATACATATATAATACATAAATTATGTGTATATTATACCTCCACTGACTATTTTTGATTTAAATATTTGGATGGACGGCTATTTGGGTTAAATCTTCATTATGGATTATACGTCACAGGGATGGGTATCAAATTTAGAGCATCAAAATATAATTGGGCCCAACTTTAAATGGATTGGGCTTGGCACATATCCAGTGACGGATCAGAATGGCGAAAAGCCCAAGTTAGCCATTTTAAAGCTTGGCCTAATTTGAGCTCCATATGTACACCAAATACTTTTGCGTGATTTTGTCATGATAAATAAAGAAAAAGCTCTTAGTAGTTGATTTGGTATGTAAACAAATAAACAAATTGAAAATATTTTAAGTTGGGTGGATTGGATTATAAGAAATGAAAAATAGTTTCATTCAATCCATGAGCGGGTTATAACCCAACCCATTGATCGAATTTTGACCGTTTTAACCGGCCTAAATGTAGTTCAATTAACTCATTTGACACTCCTAAGTCGCAGATACATAACAAGCATTGGTTGATGAAGTGTCCAGGCAACTCTATTTGAACTATACATATAGTAGAACAGTAGTCCAATATATTTAAAGAATATATTCTTATACTTACTAAGTTTGCATTCTGTATTTACTGATTACAAATTTTGAATTCGTGTGTGATAATAGGTATTCAAAATCCATTGATGGTGTGCTGTGGTTCTGGTGGTCCACCTTACAACTATAATTCCAGCATAACGTGTCGCCAAAGTGGGTATAGTTTGTGTGAGGAAGGCTCTGCATATATCAGCTGGGACGGAGTTCATTACACTGAGTATGCTAATGCAATTGTTGCCTCCAAAATACTCTCTACAAATTATTCTACTCCTCCTCTCAACTTGCATCACTTTTGTACCTAGAAATTCCTACTAGTACTATTTATTAACCTGTCACTTCTTTTCTCTGTTTTTGTGAGTTGACGTACGTGATTGAACATTATTAAAGAGGAATTGCTTTCAACGGAAAAAGGAAAGCAAGATATAGTTTGGATTGGATTTTGCTTCAGATCTACAAGTTCCAAAACCCTTTCAGGGTGCCACTGCTCGAGCTCCCTTGTCTCGATATTTAGGACAAAAGACTAATCTAACACATGTGGCCACTTGGAGCATCTTTTGTCAAGATTCCTTTTTCCTACTGAATTTTGAAAGAGGAAGATATTAAACACAGTAAAGAAGCACTAATTAATAACCATTTATACCATCTATATTATATTTACCCTCAAAATCGGATAACAATTGAACTTATACATGATTATAAAGATACGTGATCTAACTTGATACAAAATGAGAAATCAGATTAATATTGAAATTAATGATGAAAAGGTAAATGCAAACCATACAATTTGAACAATCTTGACCTTGAAGGTTGGTCACACTCGAGTCAAAAATGCTTTAATCGATGCCGGAACAGAATGATGACATAATAAGAACTAGAAATAACAATATATTGCTTTGGGATGCGTGTCACAATGTGTCCAATGAATTATTAGACCACCCTTTATATAGTAGAGGAGTTCTACTCTAGGTACATTTCTATAAAAGGTAAAAAATCTCTTGATTTGATGATTGTCGGTTCCTTGCTGATATGCGCCGAGATTCCTGCCTTAATATCCGTCCGGTCGCGGACATTTCGATCTTCCGTTTGTTATTTCCGAGATCGCTCGAGGCTAAAGTCGATACCGGACTCAACGTTCCTCGAAGGCAGGTCTTCCGACCTCAAGTTCCAGCTCGGTGAGACTCAAGGTCCATCTCAAGTCTAAGCCAAATCTACTAAGTCGTAGTCGAGCTCGACTTCGACCGTATACAGATAGTCCCCTCATTTTTCGAAGAGTAGACGACGAGAAACGACATGAACTTCTGATCCTGTTCTCGATATTTTGTGACAGAAAAGACAAAACAGTCAAAACGTCTCGTCAGACAAGTGTTAATTGCATTAAATGCCTGTCAGTTGCCGGTCGGCCACTCCCAGATATGAACATTTGCCGAGATACTATAAATACCCTCTCATTAGCTCATTCAAACTTTACTTTCAGACCTTCTTCCCTCGTACCTTAGAATTTTTGATACTCACAAACATTAATTTTCTGATTACTCTGAAATCCTTTTATAAGAACTTTTGTTCTTTATCCCAAATCATCAAGCATATTCTTTTAACTTCCTTTTTCTCCTTAATTTTCCAAAGAAATGGCGAAGACCTCAAAGTCTGTTCCCCAAAAAGAAACTCCCTCTGCCTCGCGACCAGTTAAAGAGGAACACTGGAGCCGCCTTGAAGATGTTCGTTCCTGCGGGGTGCCCGACCGGTGCTGATTTCAAGGTTGAGAAAACCTCCTCGGTACCGGGTCGGTGCGAGTCGTTCTCGAGTTATATATGCTCGGTCATCGATAGCTTCCTCTCCAAGGTCAAGGAGGATTGAAATTGGGTTGGTAAGCCCGTGGTGGTGCCTACGCCCAAGGAAGCGATTACTGCCCATGTGGAGGTTTTTTTTATTAAGTGTTTACACTTATCCCTTCACGTTGGGCCCCTTGGATACGATCATCATCGCCTTTTGTAAAAGGTACGAGGTGACCCTCGGTTAAATTCATCCCTCTTTCTGGAGGATAGTAATTCTCCTCCGCTTCTTCGTAAACAAAATCTAGGGGTGTCCTTTCACCATCGATCACCTCAAGCGTCTGTATAGTCCCCCACTTTATCGAGGGGGATTAATAAAACATTCCTGTCGGGCCAGTAAGGCCTCATTCTCGAGCTTCAATGAGGATCGAGATCGAGGCTGGTTGGACCGATTCATTTGAGTGAAGACCTCAGATCTAATCCCGACCAAGGACATGCCGTTTATTTAGAAATGGAACATGAAACGTAAGTATATCCTTGCCTTTAAGATTTTGTTTATCGCTTTTCCTTTGCCTCCCTTCTTATCGATGTTTTGTGGTGGTGTAGCTGTTGCTCGGATGCCGGATGCAATTTCTCGACTCAAAGAGTGGGTCGAGGGCATCGTGTCACAAAAGCCCTATTCCAAGCGCGCGTGGCGGGAACTTTCGAAGAGCCGGTGGGAGGCCGGTTCCTACAATGAGATTCCTATGATGAGTGAATAACATTTAGTTTTCTTGCCGCGCTCGTTCTCACTGTTTCTTCCTTTGCAGGTCTTCTCAAAGATGTTGAAATGAGGCCTCCGTCCGGTGCTGAAGACATCCTCCCCGAACCATCTACTCCAAGGCAGGATAAAGAGAAGAAAAGAAAGAGGGCTCCGAGTTCTCCAAACTCGGAGAAGAAAAAACCCAAAAGGAGGCTGGTGCGCAAATCCAAGGAAAGTACCAGCGCCCAGGAGGTCCCATCGGACTCACACAATCGAGTGAGGGATGAGTCCGGAAAAAAAAGAAGCTTCCAAGCTGATGACCTGCATGAGAAGCAGTACCGAGCTGCCTCAAAACAGGGTGGACGATGAAGAGGCAATGGTCGAGGCCTCCGAACTAGGGAGGGATGAGGCCATTTGGCCCCGAGCTGGGGAGGTTGACAAGGAGACCACGACTGGTACTTCTAGGGAAGAAGAAAATGCCTCGAAGGATGCACTTGGGGTGATAGATCTCTCCGGGTCGCCTTCATTTACCGACTCCTTGATCAACGAGGCCCATATGCTGAAAGGAAGCTCAATCGAAGGGCCTCAAGGGGCGCCATATTCTTTCAATTACTTCTTCGATGGCTTAGATTCTACCGCCTCAGAGGACGTCACCGGGTTGGGTGACTTACCGGTACCAAAGAAGATACCGTCTTCGGAGCTAGCGGGCCTTCTTAAAGTTCGAGATTAGTGGAGCGGTTCCCAACTCCGAGTGCAGATCCTGGCCGGAAGCGGTCAATCATTATGTCTATCCCAGAGGATTCCCAGGTTCTCTCCTCCCCCGTGGATGTTGTTAGCTTTCTTCAGTGCTTGGTGACCGAAAAGGATCAGACCAAGATGGACGAGGTGGAAGCGCACTACCTGTTCAACGAAGCTCAACAGGCGTTAAATCGGGTAACTTCGAATGCCTCTTTATTATGTATTTAGATTTAAGTCGCAAACAATCGTAACATTTCTCTTTGTGTTTGCATTCCTTGGTGCTTTATCACGAAACTCTTCTCCGATATTGGGAAGAGTTAAACCAACACAAGGCCGAGACTCGGGAGCTTACGAGAAGAGGGATGCTTACAAGCTTCTCAGTGAGAAACTCCAGGCCGAGCTAGAAGCGGCTCGGAATGAGCATGTCGACCTGGTCGAGCAGGTAAGATGAGTATTTGAAGTTAGTGACGATGAGTCAGAGACAGTGGTTAGCGACCTGAACCCGCAAGTTCAAAAAAAACTTGACCAGATCGAGTAGCTCCAGGCGGAGGTGGATACGGTGAAAGCTAAGGCCGAAGAATGGGAGAGACACATGGACCACCTAGCCTCGAAAAAGGAGACTGCCCGGGCACAATTGAAGCCAAAAAAAAGAAGGGCACAATCTGACATTGGCAGGTGAGCTGAAACTCATTATATTCGATAGACAAAAAATATGTAAAATATGTATATTTTTTGCATATAATATACATTTCTATCCACATTCTAACAGAAGCCCTAAAAAAGAAGGTTTACTAGTGAATAAGAAAATGACAGTTGCATCATGTTGCATGATACTTGGAATTAGGGGTGTACATAGGCCGGGTTGGTTCAGATTTTTCAATTACCAAACCAAACCAATAGTGTCAGGTTTTTAATTTTACTAATCCAACCAAACCAACAGAGTCAGGTTTTTCATTCTCGGGGTTTTCGGGTTTTTTTGGGTTTTCAGGTTTTTTCCGTTAAAGTCTTCATAGTATAAAATATATAACTTGTGCTCCAAATATTAAGTCCTAGTAAAATAAAACTGTATGATATATTTTCCAAGAAACTAACACAATAATATGAGATAAGTTATAGCATTATACTAAAATATTCAATAACAAAGATAAAATAATAAAATTACATAAAACAAACATTGCTAATTAATAAGTCATAATGAAATTAACATAATCTAAAAATACTATATAGGTCATGCTAAAATAAGTATAGCTAATACGTACTAATATTAATTACATAACTAAGAACTAAAGAAAAAAATAAACTAAGTTATGCATTTTCATTATAAGCCAATGTAAAACTAAATAATTATCCAACACTATCGTCATTCCTAGTATTGAATTGAATATATTTTGTTAGCATTAGTATTGGTTTGAACTTTGGTTGATCTACTATATTTATGGGCTTTAAAATTTATTTACCATTCAACAATGTTAAGTCTGTATGGGTCAAAATCTGTCCACAAGGTCGACATAATATAGAAGTAATAAGGAGTCGACTGAGTTGTGCCCACGCTCATAGAGTACGACCTTGCCAACTATCTTGGTCGTGTTCAAAGTCAAGTCAGTGATGAGCTCGAACGGCGAAAAGACGGCCAAGAGGCGAAGAGGAAAAAGTAGGATCAATGGATAACCTGCTAGTAAAAGACCACTGGACAAATGAGAATGTGAGGGGTATAAATAGAAGGAAAGAGAACAAAGCAAAGAGGGGAGACTGCAGGAGGAAACGAGAGAATAGAAGAGAATCTCTAACAAGACTAAGAGCGGATATTCCAGTAGTTGATGAGGAGAGATCTCACAGCTAACTCAACAGGGATAGATCACACAAGTATCAATAGCATTATTCTCCTTTTGTTGTTCGTACAAGCGTCGAACATTGCCCTAAAGATGTAAGCTTATTGTTTATCGCTTGATATCTATTTATAAATCAGAAAGAAGAGTGAACACTCGATCTTGCATGATTATTGTGAGCGACTTCATCTAGATCTAAAGTTAATTATGTTTGCCTAGGATTAACCTTCTACTTTATTCAGTGAATATCTCATAAAGGTGTTTATCATATTTTTAGTAAAATAATTTGGCGCCGTCTGTGAGGACTTCCTAGCCAAAAACCATTTCAGAGAAAAAGGACTCCAACATGAAGAACGAACAAGAAGATCCACAACATGTGATCCATATGATCGTCGGTGGGGTCAATATTCCACAAGGGTCCGTGTTCAAATGCACTTAAGTATCCATTACAAGGGAAAACATACCCGAGATTATGTGCCAGAAGGCACCGTATCATTCAACGATGAGGAAGCAGAAGGAATATCTCAACCCCATAATAATGCTCTAGTAATTTCTATCCTTATGAATAAAATCCAGGTTAATCATGTGTTAATTGATCCAGGGAGCTCGACAAATATAATTCGATCGAGGGTTGTAGAGCAGCTGGGCCTACAAGATCAAATCGTACCTGCAGCTCGGGTCCTGAATAGTTTCAACATGGCCAGTGAAACAACTAAAGGTGAAATCATTTTACCGGTGAACGTAGCTGGAACTATACAAGAAACCAAGTTCCATGTAATCGAGGGCAACATGATGTACAACGCCCTGCTCGAAAGGCCCTGGATTCACAACATGAGGGCAGTCCTTTCGACTCTCCACCAAATGCTGAAATTCCCAACCTCGGATGGAGTGAAAACGGTATATGGGGAACAACATGCTGCAGAAGAAATGTTCGCGATCGATGAGGTAATACCAATATCAGCGCTTTCGACAACAAAGAGATCGGAGGTCAAAGAGAAACAGGAGGCCAAATAGAAACCACATCCACCAACCTCGACTCAGTTGGAAAATCAGGGAATGGAAGAAGAGGACGACGATTACTGGATCCCTCGATCCTTCATTATTCTAGAAGATTCCGACTCCACCAAATCAACAGTCGAAGAGATGGAACATGTTATATTGATCGAGTACCTACCCGAGCGAAAGGTATACCTGGGTACGGGGTTAACCCCTGAACTTAGGAAAAAGCTCCTTAAATTTATTATTGATAATATGGATTGTTTTGCTTGGTCCCACTTAGATATGACAGGGATCCCACCGGAGATAACAACATATCGATTGAGTCTGGACCCGAAGTTCAGACTAGTAAAACAAAAGAGAAGGCCCCTGTCCAAGTTAAAACATGCATTCGTCAAGGATGAGGTAACCAAACTTCTCAAGATAGGATCCATTCGGGAAGTAAAATATCCCGAATGGTTAGAAAACGTTGTTGTAGCCCCTAAAAGGGGAACAAAATTAGGATGTGCGTAGATTATAAAGATTTAAACAAAGCGTTCCAAAGAATCTTTTTCTCTGCCGAATATCAATCGCATGATCGATGCCATGGCCGGCTACGAGATCCTTAGATTTCTCGATGCCTACTCCGGGTACAATCAAATTCAAATGAACCCGGAGGATCAGGAAAAGACTTCATTCATCACTAAATATGGCACATATTGTTCTAACGTAATGACATTTGGACTAAAAAATGACGGTGCTACTTACCAACGCCTAGTGAACAAAATGTTCGAAGAACAAATAGGTAAATCAATGGAGGTATATATTGGCGATATGCTAGTTAAGTCCCTGCGCGCAGAGGACCATTTAACACATTTGCAGGAAACCTTCAACATATTAAGAAAATATAACATGAAGCTCAACCCCGAGAAATGTGCTTTTGAGGTCGGCTCGGGTAAGTTCCTCGGCTTTATGGTGTCGAATCGGGGAATCGAAATCAACCCTGATAAAATCAAGGCAATCAAAGACATCACAGTCGTGGACATCGTTAAGGCCGTACAAAGATTGACAGGGCGGATAACCACTTTGGGCTGATTCATCTCGAGGTCTTCAGATTGAAGTCATAGGTTCTTCTCACTGCTCAAAAAGAAGAGCAATGTCCTCTTGGACCCCGGAATGCCAACATGCATTGGAAGAGTTAAAACGGTATCTCTCGAGCCCATCATTGCTTCATACCCCAAAAGCGGACGAGCAACTCTACTTATATCTAGTTGTCTCAAAAGTCGCGGTAAGTGGGGTCTTAGTTCGATAATAGCAAAGTAAGCAATTTCTAGATTACTATGTTGGTCGAACTTTAGGTCGGTACCCACACTTAGAAAAATTAGCGCTTGCTTTAATAAGCGCCTCTAGGAAGTTAAAACCATATTTCCAATGTCACCCAATTTGTGTGGTGACCACTTATCCTCTTCGTAATGTTTTGCACAAGCCCGAACTCTCAGGACGATTGGCTAAGTGGGCCGTCGAAATCAATGGATATGATATCGAGTATCAACCACGAACGACCATCAAGTCTCAAATCTTAGCAGACTTCGTGGCCGACTTCACGCCAGCCCTCGTACCCGAGGTAAAAAATGAACGTTTGTTAAAATCAGGTACATCATCAGGGGTGTGGACCCTTTCTACAGACGACACTTCGAATGTGAAGGGGTCCGGGCTAGGCATCGTTTGAAGCCTCCCACAGGCAATAGAATTAGGCAATCTATCAAAACTTCTAAGTTGACTAACGATGAGGCCGAGTACGAGGCCATGATTGCAGGTCTCGAACTGGCTAAAAGCTTGGGAGCAGAGGTCATCGAGTCCAAATGTGACTCCCTACTGGTGGTAAACCAAGTCAACAGAACCTTCGAGGCTCGAGAGGATCGAATGCATAGGTATTTGGATAAATTGCAGGTAACATTACATCGGTTTAAAGAATGGACCCTATAACATGTACCTCGAGAACAAAACAGTGAGGCCGATGCCCTTGTAAATTTGGGGTCATCGATCAAAGACGACGAAATCACCTCGGGGACTGTCGTACAACTTTCGAAGTTAGTGATCGAAGAAGGCCATGTAGAAATAAACTCCACAAGCCTAACCTAGGATGGAGGAATAAATACATCGAGTATTTGAAAAGTGGGAAACTCCCATCGGACCCTAAGGAATCGAGGACACTACGAACGAAGGCTGCACGATTCACTCTGGCTGAAGATGGGACTTTATACAGAAGGATGTTCGATGGACAGTTGGCAGTGTTTAGGACCGGGGGACACCGATTATGTCCTACGAGAAATTCACGAAGGTACTTATGGAAACCATTCCGATGTCGAATCACTGGTTCGTAAAGTCATCAGAGTGAGATATTATTGGGCTAATATGGAAAAAGACACTAAGTGTCCGAAAATGCGACATGCGCCAAAGGCATGCGCCGATGATCCACCAGACCGGGGAGCAACTTCATTCATTCTTATCCCCATGGCCGTTCATGAAATAGGGGATGGACATCGCCGGCCCTCTACCATCGACCCCAGGAAAAGCTAAATTCATTTTATTTATGATTGACTATTTCTTTAAATGGGTTGAAGAACAAGCCTTCAAGAAAGTCAGAGAAAAAGAAGTTATAGACTTCATCTAGGATCACATCATATGCCGATTCGGAATCCTGCCTAAATCATGTGCGACAATGGAATCAATTCATTGGCAGCAAGATAACAAAGTTTCTCGAAGATCACAAAATAAAAAGGATCTTATCGACGTCGTACCATCCTAGTGGGAACGGACAGGCCTAGTCAACAAACAAGACCGTCATTCAGAGTCTAAAGAAAAGGTTGAACGACGCTAAAGGAAAATGTAGAGAAATTTTGGCCGAAGTCCTTTGGGCATATCGAACAACGTCGAAATCCGGTACGGGGCAACACCGTTCTCCTTAGTATATGCTCGAAGCCCTAATCCCGGTCGAGGTCGGGCAGCCTAGTGCCAGGTTTCGTTACACAACAGAAGAATCAAATCACGAGGCTATGAGCACAAGCCTCGAATTACTAGATGAAAAATGGGAAGCCGCCCTCGTTCGAATGACCGCACAAAAGCAGCGCATCAAAAGGTACTATAACCGAAGAGCCAACCTTCACCACTTTAGAATCGGGGAATTAGTCCTTAGAAAAGTCACCTTAAATAATCGAGACCCGAACGAAGGAAAATTCGGCACAAATTGGGAGGGTCTGTATCAGGTCCTCGATATCATCGTAAAGGGATCTTACAAACTTGGCACGATGAACGGCTAACAACTACCAAATAATTGGAACATATCACTCCTCAAACGATACTATTTCTAAGGTATGACCTTCTCCGTTTTCATTTGTATTTTATACTAACTAGTTGTAGGTGTCCAATCGAAGGCATCGAAGTTCTCTCCAAACAAAAAGTCCTTAGGTCTGAAAGCACGCGTTGCACTTTTTTTCCCTTCGACTGGTATTTATCCCAAATGGGTTTTTTCGGCAAGGTTTTTAACGAGGCAACTATTGTTCGTGCTAACTTAGAACAATTCAACAATATCCGAGGCTTATTTACAATCAACCTCAAATACTAGGGGGCATCGCCCTCAGATGTTATATTTTCAAGGGAAATACTTCATGTCAACAGAGTCTTGATAGAAAATTGTGTAAAGGACCAAATGGTCGGATGAACTGTGTCCATGTAGATTGCTTGAACTCTAGTGGCAAAATATGTACGCATGTATGAACTATTGAAAGAATTATTTTTTCTTTACCAGATTTCTTGTGCCTTCGCAAAATTTCTACTTTACAAATTTCATATTTATGATTTATCGCCGAAACTGGCTCAAGGGCCGATCACAACTAAAGCTCGAACAATCAATACCGTACTAGGGGGTATTTAAAAAGGACCAATCGGGGTCCTACACAAAAACAAAGGAAAAGAAAAACAAAGACCCCTAGCTATTCTCGGGGGCAGCTTCTTCCTCGGTCCCCTCATCATTCTCGGACTCACTCTTGCTGTCGTCGTCATCATCATCATCTCCATCATCAACTTCATCAGAAGAAGCCAATGCTTTAGCTCCAACTTCATCCTCTTTTTCCTTCGCTATCTCTTCGGTAAGATCAAAACCTCGAGCGTGGATTTCCTCGAGGGTCTCCCTCCGAGATTGGCATTTAGCAAGTTCAGCAATCCAATATGCTCGAGTGTGAGCATTATCGACAGCCGCCCTCAATTGGGCTTGAGCGGCCTCAGCATCGGCCCGGTAGATGGCCATCGTCTTATCAACCCCGACCTTTGCTTTTTCAGCCTCATCTTGGGCCTTTGCAAGTTCAGAAGCCAACTGTGCCTCGAGCTGTTCTATCTTCTTTGCCTAAGCCAAGCACTTCTCCTTCATACTTAGAAGTTAGGCTTCGACTGATGACAACCGGTCCAGGGCAGTCTCTTTCTCAACAGCAAGGCGATCCATGCCTTCCTTCCACCCGTAGGACTCTGCCTTCACTTGGTCGACCTCCTCTCGGAATAGCTCAATCCTCTCGATCTTTTGTTGCAACTGTGGTATTGAAATGTTAGCCTCCGTTCCTGAATCAAGCCCATGGGCTTTTAAGAGTATCATTACCTGCTCGATTAAGTCGGTCTGCTCCTTGTGAGCCTTAGCCAGTTCGGCTTAGAGGTCCCTGATCTCCTCGTTCTTTTGACCATACTGGATCTTGAGGGCATTCCTCTCCTCAGAAAGCCTTTGGAGGTCGGCCTCACACTGGCTCAGTTCAGCTCGGAACTTGGAGAAAGCCTGTATAGAAAGTGAAGGGAGTTAGACAAAAAAATAGAGGAATGCTACATCAACAAAAGAACTAAAACTTACTCGGTTCAGGAGTCGGTGGGCCTCTTCGAAGAGGTTGGATGCGTCATTAAGATCGGAAGCATCCTCGACCCCGGTAAAGCAATCTTGAAAGGGATCCTCCCCACTAGCGACTTCGCCTACTTTGGGGGTCCTCAAAGCTTGAGCATCCCATATCGCCTCTTCGGAAAAGGCAGGAAGGGATGGCGAGTGGCCTGCTGTCATTACCCAAAGAGGGTCACTTAGGGCACCCTTTTCAACTCGAGGGGTCTCGAGATCATCCCCCTCGGATGTACTCGCATTTGACGAGAAGCAGCTTTGATATCAGACGATTCTGGGACTTTGCCCCAATCCTTCTTCAAGGACTCCTCAACACAAGGCGGGGCCTCACCATCCGCCACCGATTCAACGGCCTTGGAGGCCTCGACGGTTTTCCTCACTCGGGTCAGAAGCACCGAGTCACCATCTTCATCTTCTTTTTCTTCCTCCCTTAGTTCCCGAACCACATGGGCAGGGAGGGAAGCACCATATATTCTCGATTTTCTAATCGATCTCTTCTTCTTCTTAGGTTTTGGGTCCTCAGAGATCGAGGCCCTTTTCCTCTTGTTATCCTTTGCCGGCTTCGGAAGCGGAGCCGAAACCTCCTCCTCAGCTGACGGAGGCCTCATGACCGCATCCTTGCTCATGCCTACACACAAGAAAATTGGATAAGTGTAACAAAGATATTATGAGACCATCAGATATATAAAAAAGGGAAGCTTACCATGGTTCTTTGCCTCCAATCGACCTTTTGCCAAATCGCGCCAACATCGCTCATCATAAGTAGAAGTCAAGACCAGTCTTCGGACCCAACTCTCGAGGCCGGGGATCGCTCGACGCATACAAACAAATGTTGCATGATGAAAGAAGGCATTAATAGAGCGAAGGAACGAAAAGAAGCATGGAAATTAACTAGTGAAGTAATACTTACGCTTCGGGTTCCATTTCTCAGGAAATGATATCTTCTCCAGCGGGATGAGATCGGAGGTACTCACTCGTACAAATCTACCCATCCAGCCTCGATCTTTGTCCTTATCGTTGCTCGAGAACAATACCTTGGTTGCCTGATGTTGCTGTTTGATCAACCCTCGAAAGATACGGGGGATGTACAATTTGATAAGGTGATCGAGGGTGAATGGAATCCCCTCGGCTTTGCTCGTGAAGAATCGGAGCATGATGACTATTCACAAAAAGGAAGGATGGATTTGACCCAAGGTCACCTGGTATTGATGACACAAGTCAATGATGACATGATCGAGAGGGTCCAGCGTGAAAAGGTAAGTGTAAACACTCAGGAACCCTTCCACGTGGGTAGGAATGCTTTCTTCGGGGGATGGAATGGCTATCACTTTATCCCCCCAGTTGCAATCTCTCTTAATCTGCTCGAGGTACCCTACAATTATCGAGAAAATGTACCTCGACACATGCTCGCACCGACCAGGGACCGAGGGAGGTTTCTCGGTCTTAAAATCCGATTTAAGGATACACGGGCCGGGAACACACTCCTCAGGGAGCGGATCCACCAGCGTTTTGTCACCGGCTGGCCGTGAAGAAGAAGAAGAAGCTTTCTCTTTTTGAGGATCTGTTTTAGATGTTTTCGCCATTTTTATGAGTTGAGAAAAGAAGAGGATAGTAAGATTTGGGCTTTGAAGACTGGCGGCCAAAGTTGAAGATTAATGGAAGAGAAGAATTTGAGAGAGGTAAAAGCTTAGAAAATTAGATGAAGGTAAAGTTTGATTCAATGAGGAGAAGGCCTATTTATGGATTTATGGCGACGGTTCAACAGCACTAGTGGCTGACCGCCAACTGACACTCATTAATGATTGGGTGAACTGTACCGACGGGACGTTTCAGTCACTTCCATTGCTTACTTCACAGAGATGACATCATAATTTATCGAGGTCGAAAACAATCGATGGCTCAAATCCTTTCTTGTCACTACATTCCAAGAAACGAGGGGACTATCTGTATACGGTTGAAATCGGGGCCATCCGATTTCACAATCTAATCGAGACCGGAGTGTTGCATCGTAGGTCGGCTTCGACTAAATCACAAAATCGGGCATCGAGTTCGAGATTGAAGTACCTTTCGTGATCGAGGATGGTAGCTATTGAGGTCAAGAGAGACAGACACCGAGTAATATCGGAGATGACTTAATAACGGAAGAACGAGATATCCGTAACTGGTCGAGGATCATGGCGTAAATCTCGAAAGGGATCAAATTAGAAGCGGTTAATTAGCTAATTATGTGATTTTCTACTATAATTAGAGTTATACCATAAGTGGAATTCCTCTGCTGTATAAAGAGGAGTTCTAATCATTCGTAATCTATCATCATTTTACAAAGATTAAAGCAATACAACTCTCTCTTTCTCATTTACAATTCATCAGTTTGTTCCATTTTCTATTGTTCTTGCACTTATCAGTTCAAGAGTATATATCTCGACTCGAGGACGGGAGCTTATTAGAACACCAGTTTGATTTATTTATAATTCAATTATGTTATTTACCTTCATATTTATCAATTAGTATGGAGTGAAATCACATATCCTTAAAATCACAATATAAGTTTAATTGTTATCCAAATTTTAGGGTAAACAAGGGCATACATAGTGTACCGAACCCCAAAAATTTTGAAACCTAAAGGGTCATTTTAGTTTTGAACGAGACAAATTGTTTGTGAATGAGATTATTAGTAGACATGTTGATTTGACGATACTTTAAAACAAAAATAATTGATTGATGAAAGGGTGTAAGGATCAATCATGGAGGAAGCCAACCCACTGAGCACTCAAATAAAGTCAAAGGTGGAGATGGAGGGATCATTGATGTATCTTTCACCTTTAAGCTAAACGTGGCTCGTTGATCACCCTACAAATTACAACATGAGTTATAGTCCTCTATTTCTTAGAGAAAGGGCCAGACAAAATCATTCGTTTTGCAATTCCAACACCAAAAAGAATGGGAAAATTGGGAAGTAGTATGATTAAAGTCCAAAGGAAGTAAGGATTGTTGAGGAAAACATGAAGAAGGAAACAAAATAAGTGCGGTGCTTTAATTTGGTTAATTTTGAAGCTTTCGCTATTGCTTCTGATTATGAAATATTCATGCATGAGAATTGAAGCTAGTGGAGGTTTCTGTGTTGTTTCGAATCACCTAAACTAAAGCAAACATTAATTTTTGGGGACAAAGTAACTCAATACTTATCTTTATTTAATAACAATAAGATTTTAATTATGGTCATGATTAGAGTAAAAATAGTTTAATTTGAATGGATGGTCATAGTAATAATTATAGAGGAACAATTGTGAAAAATTCTTATAATCGACTTTAAATAATTTGTAATTAAAACGTACATTGATTGAGTAAATATTATACTCCATATAAGCCAGAATTGTGAAGAATTCATATAATCGACTTTAATTAATTTAGAATTAAAACGTATAATGATTGAGTGAATATTATATTATATAAGTCAGAAGTGTGAAGAATTCATATAATCTATTTTAATTAATTTAGAATTAAAACGTATACATCGGTTGAGTAAATATTTATTATATGATATAAGTAAGAAGTATTAAGGCCATCTCCAACCTTTACCCCTATTTTGGTCTCTAAAATGAAGATTTTTTCATTTTGGGGACAACTTACTCCAATCATTCTCTCATTTTCCCCCCAAAAGAGAATATTCTTTTTATATTCTTCTCTCTCTTCTATATTATATTATTATCTTTCTTTTCAATTTTTATCTTTTAAATTCCATTAAACAAATTCCATCTTTTATTTTCGTTAATTTGTAATTTCCATTAAAACAATTCCACAAAATTTTAAATAATATAATTTGTATGCAATTATTATAGATTAACTAATAATTCAAATAAAAGTGAAATCATTGTGATACAAGATTAATCAAATACATATTACACAACCACACTCACAACCACAACAATTCTCGGCCCAATGCTATAATGATTTTGGTGTTCCTGGAAACGACATACCTCCCTACTAAGTTATTATGCTATTTATTGTAGTTTAAATTTTTATGTATTTTAATTTAATATATTTTCAGTTTTCATGTATTTCAAATTTTAATGTATTTTCAATTTTCACTTTTCAATTTTAGCAACATCAGATATTTTATATTTGCACCATTCATTTTTTGAGATGATTATATATTTTTTGTACAATTATAACTTATAATAAAATTAACTTACAATTTTACATAAAAATAATAAATGCACGTAAATTAATTTATCAAAATTATATGCCAAAGTTAAGATGTAAATTAATATTATAAAGATATTACATAAAAATAATTACGTATATGTAAAGAGATAAATTAAAAGAGTTAAATAATAAAATAATAATAAAATATTGGTGAACAGTAATGGGGGAGATGAATAGTGTACCCCCATATTTGAGGGAGCATTATTCATCCCCCATTTTGGGGGCAAAAATGGGGAGGGTTGGAGTTTCTTTTCTGTAAAAATTGCCCCCTTTATGGGAAAATGGGAGAGGGTTGGAGATGGCCTTAAGTATGATCTCAACCAGTGTTTTAAAAGGCATTTCTGGGGCTCACCCCTGGGCGGGGCACTTGCAAAATGCCCCGGGGCTCATGTATGGGGCTTAGTCCCGTGAGGCTTACGCCCCAAGCGCCCGATTGTGCGCCCTAAACATGCCTAACGCCCAACGCTCGGGGCTCGCCTAACAGTTCTAACGCAAATCATGTGTCGAATTTCCTAATTAATATCGTTGACCTTCAAAATTCTTTAACGAATTAATGATAAAAGTTCTATTCATTTATAGAAATATGCAGATTGATCATAACTCTAATAATGAGATATAATATTGCGAATTTATATCTTCACTTGTTATTGGTCGTTTCTTAGTTCATTTGTCCCTACTAGTTATATACTTTTATTAATTTTATATCTTAAACTAATTTGTATTTATTCATGAAGGAGTAATATTTTAATTGTCATACTAATAAGAATTTATTAATTATTTATTTTTAGGAAGGTAAAATGTGGAGTTTGATTTTTTTAAAGAAATTATAATTTTTTTAATTATTTAAAAGTTAAAGACGTTATATGTGTTTTGTATGCATTAGTTATACTTAAGAATCATGCTGGATATTTTTTTCTATGAATTCTTTTAATTTTATTTTAATTTTATATTTTAATTTATATTTTATATTTTTTTGTGCTATTATGTTATTTATTAATTTATAAATTAAATTTTTTAAAGATCTATGGGACTTACGACCCCCGCCTCTAGGATTACGCATCACCTCATATCTTGTTTGATATATATATATATATATATATATATATATATATATTTATTGTCATTATATTATTTTATAAAATATTAAAAGTTAAATACCTATGAAATTTACGCCTCGCTAAGACATATGTAAAACGCATCGCCTTACGCCCCAAGCCTTTAAAACACTGATCTCAACTATTGTAGGAGTATTTTTCTAGTCAAAGTGGTTAACCACACTATATGTACTTCTTGCACCTTTCCTTTAGAAACTAATTTAACGTATGCGTTGAGCAGAGAAATTACGTTATTATACCTGTAAATGTAACATCTTATATTGAATTATTAGTCAGCTTTATCTTGACGTCATTTTAATGGTAGAAGCTCTTCCCCATGATTGTACTCGTCCAAAGTCCAAACACAGCAATCAAAAGCAAAAAAGCATTTGATGCATATTATTGGAGCACATACCAATTAATATGTTGGTTTTAGTACCTTTGATTGGCTAAAAGCAGGAATGGAAAAAGAAAAAGATACTACCTTCTATAAATAATTTCTTAGAGTATTAAATTAGTAAAATGGTTCTAAATTATCGTTTCCGATACTTGCTGGTGCATATATATATAATCTTATAAATGACCTATATCTGGTGTTTGTTTCTGCTTTCGCCCAAAGTTGTAATGATTACTTATTTTTAAACTAAGTGGTGTTGCAAATTTGCAAATGATGGGTTATGATTAAACCCCTAATATGGAGATTTTTGGAATTTTCCTAATCTCAAATGATTAACCACACACATGTAATGCGACGGCGACCTATGTGAGGGAGGCGGCGAGGGATGTGCTAGGGGTATCGAAGGGCTATTCAGGCTGGCATCAAGGCGACTGGTGGTGGAATGATGTAGTCCAGGGTAAAGTGGAGGCGAAGAAGGTAGCGTACACGAAGTTGGCAGGGAGCACAAGCGAGGAGGAGAGGAGAGCGAACAGAGAAAAGTACAAGGTGGCGAGGAAGGAGGCGAAGCTGGCGGTCACGGAGGCCAAGAATGCGGCGTTTGGTCGTCTGTACGAGGAATTGGGGGGAAAAGAAGGGGACAAGAAGTTATTTCGGCTGGCTAAAGCGAGGGAGAGGAAGGCTCGGGATCTAGACCAAGTAAGGTGCATCAAGGACGAGGATGGTAGAGTATTGATGGGGGAGTCTCAGATTAAGCAGAGGTGGCAGTCGTACTTCCCTGGTCTTCTTAACGAGGAGGGGGATAGGGATATAGAGCTACGGGATTTGGGGCATTCGGAGAGTCGTCGTGATTTTGGGTATTGCAGACGCATTAAGGTGGAGGAGGTCGTGGGGGCTTTGCGTAGGACGAGTAGGGGTAGAGCGACCGGGCCGGACGAAATTCTTGTTGAGTTCTGGAAATGTGTGGGTAGGACAAGATTGAAGTGGCTGACTGGGTTGTTCAATGTAATTTTTAAGACTAAGAGGATGCCGGAGGAGTGGAGGTGGAGTACAGTGGTGCCGTTGTATAAGAACAAAGGTGATATCCAGTGTTGTAACAACTATAGGGGTATCAAGTTACTAAGCCACACCATGAAAGTCTGGGAGCGGGTGGTTGAGGCGAGGGTGAGGAAGACGACGTCTATATCCGAAAACCAGTTTGGTTTCATGCCGGGTCGCTCCACTACGGAAGCTATCCACCTTATTAAGAGATTGGTGGAACAGTTCAGGGATAAGAAGAAGGATCTGCACGTGGTGTTTATTGACTTGGAGAAAGCGTATGACAAGGTCCCTAGGGAGGTGCTGTGGAGATGTCTTAAGGCAAAGGGCGTGCCGGAAGCTTACATCAGAGCGATCAAAGACATGTATGATGGAGCTAAGACTAAGGTTAGGACTGTGGGAGGCGACTCTGAGCATTTCTCGGTTGTTATGGGGTTACATCAAGGATATGCGCTTAGCCCATTCCTATTAGACTTGGTGATGGATGCTCTGACACACCATATTCAATGTGCCATGGTGTATGTTATTTGCTGATGACATAGTTCTGATTGACGAGACGAGGGTCAGTGTTAACGATAGGCTGGAGTTTTGGAGACAGACCCTCGAGTCTAAGGGTTTCAAATTGAGAAGGTCTAAGACAGAGTACCTGGAGTGCAAGTTTAGCGCAGAGTCGAGTGAAGTAGGCAGTTGGGACGTGATGCTTGGATCTCAGGTCATCCCCAAGAGGGACAACTTCAAGTACCTTGGGTCGGTGATTCAGGGGGACGGAGAGATCGGCGAAGACGTCACTCATCGTATAGGTCAGGCCGGATGAAATGGAGGCTTGCATCTGGAGTCTTGTATGACAAGAAAGTGCCACCGAAACTTAAAGGTAAGTTTTATAGAGCTGTGGTTAGACCGACCATGTTGTATGGGGCAGAGTGTTGGCCGGTTAAGAACTCCCATATTCAGAGGATGAAGGTATCGGAGATGAGGATGCTTAGGTGGATGTGCGGGCATACTAGGATAGATAGGATTAGGAATGAAGATATTCGGGCGAGGGTGGGCGTGGCCCTGGTGGATGATAAGATGCGGGAAGCGAGGCTTAGATGGTTCGGGCATGTGCGGAGGAGAAGCATTGATGCCCCGGTGAGGAGGTGTGAGCGGCTGGCAGCGGTGGGTTCGAGAAGAGGTAAATGGTGGCCTAAGAAGTATTGGGGAGAGGTGATTAGGCAGGACATGGCAAGACTGCGGATTTCCGAGGACATGGCCCTTGATAGGAAGGTCTGGAGGTCAAGCATCATGGTTGTAGGATAGGGGGTAATAGAGCTTTTCTTACTTCATTCCCGGGGAGAGGCGGGGTTGGATAGGGTTGATCTTAGATGGCTTGCGGATTTTATTGAGCCCTCACTATACTTGCCGTTTATCTTAGCCCCGGACAGTAGATTCTGGCTAATATTATTGCGTGTCATTTATTTTATGGTTTTTATGCTTATGTTACTATTTCTATGATTTCTGCTGAAGTTACTAATGAATTGTCTTTTCTTTTCTTATTTTTATTTTCCCGTGCCGAGGGTCTATTGGAAACAACCTCTCTGCCCTATAGGGGTAGGGGTAAGGTCTGCGTACGCATTACCCTCCCCAGACCCCACCTTGTGGGATTTTACTGGGTAATTGTTGTTGTATGTAATGCAGTCAAGTATTTGGTGAATGCTAATATAGATTCCAGTACTATGTACTCCATTTTTTAGGGATTGAAGTTGTTACTGCAGGTAGAGATGAATCCAGAATTTAAATTTAATGGATTCAACTTTTAAGATTTTTAGTATTGAACTCATTATACTGTCAAAATTATGAGTTCAAATCTAACTCTTGTTCAGATTTTAGTAAATTTTACATACAGTATATATCTATATTTCGTATGAAAAGTTATGAGTTGAGATAAATTTGTAGCCAGTACACTGCCTTGGCAACAAAATGCTCTGAATATCGCTTACGTTTACTACTTTATACTTCATAGTATTTCCTTAACTTCTTCGTACGACCACGAGTTCATTTCTCATCCAAGAGAAAAAAAGAAAGAAAAGAAGACAAGAAATATACAATTCGGTTGGACTGACTTTATACACTAAGAAAGAGAAGCTGCAATAATCTCCGCTTGTAGTACAGCTAATAGATGATTTAAATATGAAAGTTAGAATCTTAATGAAGGTGTTTGCTGGGTGTATTGGAGTATTATGTACTTTTTAACCCTTTTCGATTCATAATCTTTTTCTTTTCTCGCTTTTCGTTTTTGGGTGGAAATTTGTTGTTTGGACCCTTTTTTCTTTTTAACCCTTTAGAAAAAAGAGTTTTTCCAGCTATATTTTTTGTTGATTTATTTGCTACTATAAGTTGCACTTCCTTTTCTTTTTTCTAAATGCAAACATTATGATGAAAGAAAGTAAAAATAAAAAATCAACAGGTCAATATTATGATGCTTAGATAGTATTATAAAAAAAATGTAAACTGACAAATTCTAACACACTTTTAAGAAAATAACGATAGTATTTGAAACTCAAATAAACTGGAAGTACAATTCCTAAATTGCCATGGTTGACCAAATAATTTACAAACAATAGCAGAACATTAGTTACTGTAAGGTTTAAGCAAAAAATCTTGCTAAATTAAATTAATTAAGAAAGAGTAAGAAGAAAATAAAAGGAAGGGGAAAAAATATCTGGTTTTCAGGAAGTAGAATTCGCTGCCAGGTTAGCCAAGCAGCCAACTCCCCCTAAAATCGTCAACTAGTTACTAAACTAAGAGTTCACCAAATTATATCTGTTCCCATAGAACACATACAAATCCGTAACTAAATAACTCAACAATATTTTACGTGAAAAACTTCTAGCTCACGGGATTAAAAACTATGACCTACACTGGTATGATTTCAACTTCACTAACCGAGTAACTTTAGATTACAACCTATTGTAATCTAAGAATTACACTCTTAATCCCTCAGCTACTTGCAATAACTATATTGCAAGCCTCTTTGTAATAACTATATTATAAAGCCAACCACTTTGACTAACTCTAGTCAAACACAAACATACCGTTTATGATTTATAAAGGTATCCAATGAGATGCTTCTAATTAAGCTGAGTAGGAGTTACAAGTGAATAACATTAACAAAGATACAACAATACTAAGGACACACGATGTACTCAATGCTGGGATCTAGTCTTTCGTTATGTTGCTACTTTGTTCTTCAATGCCTTGGAGTAAATGAAGGGGGCTACACACTTGAGAGTAAATCATGTTTTAGGGTTTGCAAATGTGTGTAAGCAAGTGTCTGGTACACAACATGCTTCAACATTGACTGTTGCACTGTTGCGTCTGCAGGGCAGTCGCTTTAACAACTGTAAAGAGTTGACTTGTACTGTGACTGGAGGAACTGATAGCCATCTGTTCCCTCTACCATTCTGTTAACTGATTTCATTGTAACTTGTGCCAGACATGCGACTTGTTATTCTGAGCACAGAGAGACTTTGTATCAGGTTACCTATCTAGTTCTCATACGGAGTTTGTTAAATCATCAAAACACAAAGGCACATAACTTATCAATTTTTCCCTTTTTGATGATGACAAACTTAGAATTGAAGTTCCCCTGAGAACCAGATCTCCATACTGTTCCCCTGTGGATTAGCCATATTCCTTCTGAGAACCTGTTTCTCCTCTTCAATTTTTCTTCCCCCCTATTGGCATCATAAAATTTTTTCAAGTAAAAGCAAAAAGAAGTCCAGCAAAGTTAACTCATGCCGCTTGTGTGCACACAACATATATAAAAACAAAACACAAGAGTATAACATGCATCGAGAAAGGCCTGTGATGCTCATTAATTTTAAAGAGAAGAAAACACAAGTACTAGTACCATTCTTACAAAACATCCATAAAATAAACACACTAAAGTACCACAGTCATAGGGACAAGAAATAAAAACAGGACATAGAGACTAAAACGTGACTGATAAACTGGACACTGACAATGGGACAATTTATGGGGCACTGGTGGAGGAAGGGAAGGATGAGGGGAAAGGGCTTTGAGGAGAACATCCACTCGAGAATTAGCAAACCGTTGCTCATTAATCAGTTGCTCTTTCAGGTTCTCAACCTGTTTCTTCAGCTCTGCATTCTCAGCCGTCAACCGGACAACCCCTGCACCCTGAGCATTGCTAGAACCAGGTTCCTTTCGAGCTTGACAGAGCTGTCCCTCAAGAATGGTATTCTGATCTGATGTTTTAATTTCAATACAACACAGGGGGGGGGGGGGGGGGGGGGATTTGTG
>ML291415.1:0-28579 GCA_005239495.1 Nicotiana undulata | reverse complement strand
GGGGGGGGGGGGGGGGGGGGGACCAGCTTACGTGTACATGCCGGATTTTGGGGATTCCAGCGAGTTTTGGGGTGGTTGCAACGGCGGCTGCTGGCTGATTTAGAGATATGGTTAGGTTTTTCTTTTAATTAAAAGAGGGGTCAGGCGGGTCAGGTGTGGTATTCGGCGGGTCATGGGTGTGAAGTAATTGGGCCAATTTGATTTGGCCCAGTCCAATTTGAAGCTCAAGACCAAAATCTTCCTTCTTCCTTCCAATTATGAAGATTTAAATTGTAGCCCTTTCACCCAATGTCCTCAAATTAATCCTATTTGTAAAATTAGCCCACTTGCTACTTTATCTATCAATTAGCCAATTAATTACCTTAATAATTCAAACTAATAAAAGAAGTTATTAATTTGAAACCAAAAAGCTAAAAATGTAACTAACATAGGAGATTTTTGTGATTTTCATTTTTAAATAAAACAACTAATTTACTGATTAATCCTAAAAATATGGAAACGAAAACTCAATGCAATGCACGGTATTTTGTCATTTTCATGATTTTTAGTAAAAGTAAACATGTACAAAAATGCGAGCAATTAGCACAAAGTCCTACAAAATAGCAAATAATTGGGAAAAATTTATTTTCTTTAATTTGTAAGATATTTCATATAGGGAAAAAATCACGTGCTCACAACTGCCCCTCTTTGCTCGGAAACACGGAGAGTTTTCGGTCAAAGATAAAGTGAGCGGATACGAGCGATTTTTGCCCGTTTGAATACTCCATGGGAAGCATTTTGAAAAAGTCTGACCGAACCTTGCTTCTGAGGTTGCCTACATATCCTTGGTTATAAAGGAATCAGGTCAGTGTAGTTCTGGAGAATGATGGAAGGGTGAGTTGGAGTGTCAAGTGAGGTGTTGTTCGAGGCTCCGGTCCGCGTTTCCTGTTCTTACATGAAAATAGAACCAAATGAAAATTACAAGGAAAACTACCAAATCCTATTTACTCTTCTGCCTTGAATCTTCTATAGTCTTGTTGTGCATCTTAATCTATTGGATCGCATTCGCGAAGCAAATTTCTGTTGTTTCTAACACGAATTGAATTCTGAAATGTATTCCCTTGTTCTCCAAGTGGGCGCCTGATTGCTAAAAACTTGAACTGTATTCCCTTGTTCTCCAGGTGGGCGCCTGATTTCCATAACTTGAACTGTATTCCCTTGTTCTCCAGGTGGGTGCCTGATTTCCATAACTTGAACTGTATTCCCTTTTTCTCTAGGTGGGCGCCTGATTGCCAAAACTTGAACTGCATTCCCTTGTTTTCCAGGTGGGCGCCTGATTGCCAAAACTCGAAGTGTATTCCCTTGTTCTCTAGGTGGGCACCTGACTTCAACAACTTGAAACTGTATTCCCTTGTTCTCCAGGTGGGCGCCTGATTGCCAAAAACTTGAAACTGTATTCCCTTGTTCTCCAGGTGGGCGCCTGATTGCCAAAAACTTGAAACTGTATTCCCTTGTTCTCCAGGTGGGTGCCTGATTGCCGAAACTCGAACTGTATTCCCTTGTTCTCCATTTTGGCGCCTGATTGCCAAAAACTTGAACTTTATTCCCTTATTCTCCAGGTGGGCGCCTGATTTCCACAACTTGAACTACATTCCCTTGTTCTCTAGGTGGGCGCCTGATTTCCACAACTTGAAACTGTATTCCCTTATTCTCCAGATAGGCGCCTGATTTCCACAACTCGAATTGTACTCCCTTGTTCTCCAGGTGGGCGCCTGATTGCCAAAAACTTGAACTTTATTCCCTTATTCTCCAGGTGGGCGCCTGATTGCAAAAAACTTAAATGTATTCCCTTGTTCTCTAGGTGGGCGCCTGATTGCCAAAACTTGAATTGTATTCCCTTGTTCTCCAGGTGGGCGCCTAATTTCCACAAACTTGAACTTTATTCCCTTATTCTCCAGGTGGGCGCCTGATTTCCACAACTTGAAAATGTATTCCCTTGTTCTCCAGGTGGGCGCCTGATTGCCACAACTTGCATTGTATTCCGAATGCTGATCTCGTTCTTCGGACGGACTCCTGGTGCCTCTATGACTTGAACCTGCAATCTGAAATTCGACCCTGTTCTTCAGGCGGGGTTCTCCTGATGCCTCTCCGACTTGAACTTGAAAGTTGACCCTATTCTTCAGGCGGGATCCTCCTGATGCCTCTCTGACTTGACATTGTAAACATGTTCTTCAGGCGGGCGCCTGATGCCTCTCTGACTTGAGGATTGAAAGTTTCCCCTGTTCTTTAGGCGGGCTCTCCTGATGCTTCTTGAACTAGGAAATTGAAAGTTGAACACTGAACCTGTTCTTCAGGCGGGCTCCTGATGCCTCTTGAACTTGAAAATATAAACCGAAAGTTGACCCTGTTCTTTAGGTGGGTGCCTGCAAACACAACAAAATAGACAAAACAAAGAAAATTTTCTGCCCCAGTTTGGGTATCCGGGCTCTTCTGTGAGTGTTAATCGAATCATGTTGCCCATAATATCTAAGAATTTAAACTAAATCCCATTATCCAGGAGGGTCCTGAAAACTTCAAATTGAGTCTCATCTTAAAAATGAAAACTTTAAAGCTAACTATATTTCCTCAAAGTAGAGCTTATGCTAGATCTTATTACTCATGGATGTTTTGAATTTAACTAAGTTCCGTTGTCCAGGAAGGTCCTGAAAATTTAAACCTAAATCTTTGAAAATTTTAAATTAAAATCCCATTATCTAGGAGGGTCTTGAGAACTTAAAGCTAATCCTTGAAAATTTGAAATCAAATCCCGTTATCCAGGAGGGTCCTGAGAGATTAAACTAATCCTTGAAAATTTTAAATCAAATCCCATTATCAGGGAGGGTCCTGAGAATTTACGGTCAAACCTGTCCGATGCGTGCTTTCCTTACGGAGGGTTCCTATGGAACAAACGAGATTTCCTGCCCCTGTTTCAATCAAAGAAAACTTTATCAATTTGAAAATGTGGTGGTTAGTTTTTGGCATTCTTGCTGAAGATGGCCTTCCCACCGCCGTGCTTTGTTCTAACTGGCTGCTTTGAACTGGCCAAGAATTTGTTTGACTTTCTGACTGGATCTCAACCCCATGACCCTGAAAGACCCGAATGACCAGTACTCAAACCGATGTTTTACATTTCTGTCCTTCCCATTTGAAACTCTGCATTTTTCACAACATTCACAAACCACTCGACCACTTGAACTTTCACTAACACCTTATTTTCCATTTTTGCATTATGTTATTTCTGGTATGTTTTGGCTGCACTTTGCTTTGTGCAATTTTGGAAGTTGGTAGTAAGATTTGGAATCCTTCTTTACTTGCTTAAACAAAGCTGACATTGGTAAAGCCTTAGAGAAATAAACCCAAAAGAAATGAAATGCAATGACTTTGAGAATTAGGAATAAAGAGGAAAATTCAAAACAAGACGACTGTTTGTGGGAGAAAAAAAGAGGAAAAGAGACTTATCTGAGTGAGGCAGCTGGTACCAATGATCATGACATGCATTTCGGATTAATCATCCCATACTGTTCAACCAATCAACTTTCAGTTGTCATACCTTGTCCCCAGGATCTCCATAACCCACTCTCTTCGCCAAGTCACTGACCTTGTTCGGTTTGTGGTGCCCCGAGGGGTTTTCACCGACAGACCTCTCTCATTTGTTCATCTCTCAACTCACTGTCGCCCTACTGTGCCAGTGAAGGTTTTCACCAATAAGACTCTCTCATTTTTAATTTCTCTCAGCTTACCATCGTCTTACGGTGCCCGTGAAGGTTTTCACCACTAAGAATCTCTCATTTAATTTCTCTCAGCTTACCATCGCCTTACGGTGCCCGTGAGGGTTTTCACCAATAAGAATCTCTCATTTATTTGTTTTCCCTTGTACGGCACGCAGTGTTTCCCCTGGTGCGAATCATACCTCTGTCTCGCTTGACTTGGCAATCTCGAATATTGGTCAGAAGGTCTTTCTTTGGACCGTAATGCGGGCTTTTGGATGGGGCCAGAAAGGAAGGATAAAGGCTCAAAACAAATTAAGTGGGTTCACAATTACAACTTTTGGAATCAGATCTTTTATGTAGCCACAACTTCTGCCCCAATTTCTTTGTCTGGGGGCTTTTGAGTTTTTATTTGGATGAGACCGAACCGTGAGGCTACCTACGTATCCTTAAAAGGAATCAGGTCGAACGTAGTTCATGACATAGGAATTGCTTTGTTGTTGTTACTTTTCTCTTTTTCTCTTCTTTCTCTTATTTTCTTTTTTTTTTCTTTTTCATTCTTTCTTTTTTCTTTTCTTCTTTTCCTTCTTTATTTAACTTTTGTGTCCGTGTTTCTGAACTTTGCTACTGATTCCAAAAGAGGGGTATGAAAGAAAATAAATAAGGCTCAAAAGGGTAACAAAGGGTAAAGTGTTTATATAGTAGAATAAAATGCCTTCGTCATTCTAATCTTCAAAATATTCCAAGTACAAACAAACACAATTTAAACCAGAGAAATCATACATAATATCTTTTGACTGCATCAGAATTGATAGCCATATCTATACATTTTCCTTCTACATCTGTTAAATACAAAGCACCATTGGACAACACTCTCGTTACGATGAACGGCCCTTGCCAATTTGGGGCGAACTTGCCTTTTGCTTCAGCCTGATGTGGAAGGAGGCGTTTCAATACTTGTTGACCTACCTCGAATTTACGGGGACGCACCTTTTTGTTGTATGCTCTTGCCATTCTCTTTTGATACAACTGGACATGACACACTGCTGCCAGCCTTTTTTCGTCAATCAGACTTAATTTCTCCAAACGGGCTTTGACCCATTCATCATCATCAATTTCGGCTTCAGCAACAATATGAAGAAATGGAATTTCAACTTCCGCGGGTATCACTTCTTCAGTACCATATACCAATGAATAAGGAGTTGCACCTACTGAAGTGCGAACAGTAGTGCGATAACCTAACAAATAAAAAGGCAAATTCTCATGCCATTGCCTGGAACCATGCAACATTTTCCGAAGTATTTTCTTTATGTTCTTGTTGGCTGCCTCAACAGCTCCATTTGCCTTGGGGCGATACGGAGTGGAATTCCGATGTGTAATCTTGAACTGTTGGCACACTTCTTTCATCAAATGACTATTAAGATTAGCACCATTGTATGTGATGATTACTTTGGGGATTCCGAACCGACAAATGATATTTGAATGAACAATGTCGACCACTGCATTCCTGGTCACATATTTGAAAGTTTTAGCTTCAACCCACTTAGTGAAATAGTCAAGGTCACCATAATAAACCTGTGCCCGTTTGATGTCGCAGGCTCAATTGGTCCAATGACATCCATTCCCCAAGCAACAAAGGGCCACGGTGCGGACATTGTGTGCAAATCAGATGGTGGAGGGTGAATCAAGTCTCCATGTACCTGGCATTGATGACACTTGCGCACGAATTTGATGCAATCTCGTTCCACGGTGAGACAATAATACCCTGCTCGAAGAATCTTCTTTTCCAGAACATACCCCACTCATATGCGGCCCGCAAACTNAATTGGAGTTTTTTTTTCAAAACCCCCCCCCCCCCCCCCCGCTCAAGAAAACTCCACTAGCCAAACGTCGAATTGTTCTCTTTTGATCCCCTGTGGCTTGCACCAGATATACTCCCATCCTGATGTACTCCCTAATGTCATGGAACCATGGTTCACCATCGAGTTCCTTTTCAATCACATTACGGTAAGCATGTTGGTCCCGAACTTGAATATGCAGATGGTCGACATAAGCTTTGTCCGGGTGGTGCAACATTGACGCCAAGGTAGCCAAAACATCGGAAACCTCATTATAGATCCTTGGAATATGCCTAAACTCTATTGATCGAAACCACTGACAAAGATCATGTAAACATTGTCGGTACGGTATGAGCTTTAAATCCCGTGTCTCCCATTCTCCTTGAATCTGGTGCACCAGGAGGTCTGAGTCTCCCAAGACCAAAACTTCCTGGACTCCCATGTCTAGTTAACCTTAAGCCCAAAATGCATGCCTCGTACTCAGCCATGTTGTTGGTACAATAGAAACGAAGCTGAGCCGTAACAGAGTAGTGATGCCCTGTTTCCGATATGAGTACTGCCCCTATTCCGACACCTTTCATGTTAGCGGCTCCATCAAAGAAAAGTTTCCAACCTGGTCTTTCAACCTGCTCCACCTCGTCATTCGGAAAATAAGTTCGCAATGGTTCATACTCTTCGTCGACCGGGTTCTCGGCCAAATGATCGGCCAATGCTTGGGCTTTTATCGCGGTCCGAGTCACATAGATAATGTCAAACTCTGTGAGAAAAATCTGCCACTTCGCAAGTCTTCATGTGGCAATAGGCTTCTGAAATATATACTTTAGAGGATCCAGGCGAGAGATGAGGTAAATAGTGTAGGAAGACAGATAATGCTTCAACTTTTGTGCCACCCAAGTCAGGGCGCAACATGTCCTTTCAAGGGGAGTGTAGTTAACCTCATAGGATGTGAATTTCTTGCTGAGATAATAGATGGCTTTCTCCTTCCTGCCTGTGATGTCATGTTGACCCAACACACAACCAAACTATTTGTCCAAGACCGTCAGATAAAGGATTAAAGGCCTCCCGGGTTCCGGCGGGACCAACACAGGTGGGTTTGACAAGTACCCCTTGATTTTGTCAAATGCCTCCTGGCACTCATCAGTCCATTTGACCGCAACATCCTTCTTCAGCAACTTGAAGATGGGCTCACAAGTTGTCGTGAGTTGAGCAATAAACCTGCTAATGTAGTTTAAACGCCCGAGCAAACTCATCACCTCAGTCTTGTTCCTTGGAGGTGGCAACTCTTGGATAGCTTTTATCTTTGACGGGTCCAACTCAATGCCTCGTCGACTGACTATGAATCCCAACAACTTTCCGGACGGAACACCAAATGCGCACTTGGAAGGATTAAGCTTAAGATTGTACCTGCGGAGCCTTTGGAAAAACTTTCTCAAATCTCCGACGTGGTCGGCCTGTTGCTTTGAATTTATGATCACATCATCCACGTAAACCTCTATCTCCTTGTGTATCATGTCATGGAACACGGTAGTCATTTCCCTCATGTAAGTTGCCCCAATGTTTTTCAAACCAAATGGAATTACCCGGTAGCAATAAGTTCCCCATGGAGTTATGAATGCTGTCTTTTCTGCATCCTCCTCATCCATCAAAATCTGGTGGTATCCCGCATAGAAATCCACAGAATACCTGATCTCGTGCTCGGCACAGTTGTCAATCAGAATGTGGATATTTGGCAATGGAAAATTATCCTTTGGACTGGCTTTGTTGAGATCATGGTAATCAACGCACACCCTGGTCTTGCCGTCTTTCTTTGGCACTGGCACAACATTAGCTAACCAAGTCGGATATCGCGTGACTCGAATGACCTTTGCGTCTAACTGCTTTGTGATTTCTTCCTTAATCTTCACACTCATGTCGGTTTTGAACTTTCTCAGTTTCTGCTTGACGGGAGGGAATGATGGGTCAGTTGGCAACTTGTGGACCACCAAATCGGTACTTAAGCCTGGCATGTCATCATACGACCAGGCAAAAATATCCTTATATTCAAACAATACTTTGATTAATTCTTCCCTGATTTGTGGTTCAAGATGGACACTTATCTTGGTTTCTCTGACATTATCTGGATCTCCTAAATTGATTGCTTCCGTTTCATTCCGATTAGTCTTGGGTTTTTCTTCAAAATGATTTAGTTCCTTACTAATTTCCTCAAATGCCTCATCCTCATCATATTCTGTTTCATCATCACACTCTATTTCTTGGATTATTATTTTAGAATTAGATTGACTTTTAAGACTGGGCCGAAGATTCCTCATGCATGTCATGTCATTGAAACCTGCATAAAAAGAACTGTACAAAAAGAAAAGAAAACAAAAATAAGAACTATCAGGAAAGATGGAAAAAGGGAAATTGCATTTCATTGAAAATAAAGGATAACAGGGTTTGTACATCATCAAACGAAAAATAAAAAATCTGGGTCACAACCCTAGAATAACCCAGATAGAAAGGAAACCAAAACAAACTACCAAGACTCCTTCCGAGTAGGGAGAGGAGTTGCCTTCCAATTGTTAAGCTTTACATTCAGCCCGACGAACTGCACGTCTGCTCTGCTGGACTGTCCTCCGACTTCTACCATGTTCACGCCCTCAAACAACCTTTGGAACCTTTCAATTAACTCTTCATCAACGTCAACCATAGGACTTGGAACGGTTGACACTGGGCGTTTCCTGGCACCGGGCTTAACAAAAGACCTGGAGAGACGCGGGATAGGCTTCGGAAGTGCCCACACCTTATGTTTCACATTTTTAGCCCTTTTCACTTCTGCCGCTGTGGGTTTGAATCCAAGACCAAACGTACCCAAATTCTCAGGGAGGGACACTGGCTATACGATATCCTGCAAGGATGCACCCAAACCTTTACCTGGCACAAAGCCATTTTTCAATAGTTTAGAGGCCACCATGACAGATGCAGAGGTTATCCTCGGAGTTGGAGTACATTTCCCTTCCGGAACCTTCTCGACCGGCACTGTTTCAGAAACTTGATAGACCCAAGGCCCTTTGTCATCTTCAGCCTCAGTAAACGAGACACAGGCATCACTGTGAGCATACAAATTCTCCTCACCATGCACGGCGATCTCCTGTCTGTCCCACTCAAACTTGACTATTTGGTGCAAAGAGGACGGGACTTCTTTGGCGGCGTGTATCCACGGCCGACCTAACAGCAAATTGTAAGAGACGGCCACGTCTAATACCTGAAATTCCATGGTGAACTCCACCGGCCTATTGTCAACTCAAGCACTATATCACCAACCGAGTCTTTTCCTCCACCGTCAAAACCTTGGACGCATATGTTGTTCTTGTGAATCCTCTCATTATCAACTTTCAACTTGTTCAAAGTGGAGAGAGGACAAATGTTTGCGCTGGAGCCATTGTCAACTAATACCCTGGTAACCACAGAATCTTCACATTTTATCGTAATATAGAGAGCTTTGTTGTGTTTAGTACCTTCCACGGGCAACTCGTCATCAGAGAAGGTGATCCTATTTACCTCAAATATTTTGTTGGCGATCTTTTCCAGATGGTTCACTGAGATTTTTTCGGGGACATGAGCCTCGTTCAGAATTTTCATCAGGGCCTGACGATGCTCGTCTGAATGGATCAATAATGATAGCAGGGAAATCTGAGCAGGAGTCTTTCTCAGCTGCTCTACGATGGAGTAATCTTGTATCTTCATTTTTCTCAAAAACTCCGCTGCTTATTCTTCACCGACTGCTTTCTTTACTAGGGCTGGGTTATCCCTGGATGTTTTAGCTTTCCTTAACTCTTCCGGGGCAAAGAATCTCCCCGAACGAGTTAATCCATGTGCCTCATTGACTTCTTCTTTCACTTTCTTTCCCTTATAGGTCACTGTCACCCGTTCGTAGCTCTATGGGATAGCCTTGGTGTTGACTACCGACAACTGGGTTACAGGCTTGATGATGATAGGGTCCGTACGGGCACCCTCCACAATTATTATAGGCTTACTGGCCAACCCTATTTTGACCACCTTTGACTTATCTTGCTTTGCTATAGCATTACTTGGGGATCTTTTCTCAATTGCCACAGACGGCCCACCGTTTGTCGTGTTTAATTTGCTCACCGATCCTTCAACCGTTGGTTTTCTGACTGTCTTGACCTCACTAGACCGAATCATCATGACGTATTGTGAAGGCTTCTTAGGTTCCCCCTTATGCACTATGTCGATCATGTTTGTTTCATCATGGGTTGGCAATGGGTTCTTATTGATGTTGGGTGCCTCCAGGGTTTGGACTGCAATTTGGTTTGTGTCGATGAGCTCCTGGATGGCATTTTTCAGGTGGCAGCACTTCTCCGTATCATGTCCCGGAGTACCAGAACAATATGCACAGCTCACGGAGTAATCAAGATTCTTTGGAGGAGGGTTTGGTAGTTTCGACTCAATTGGCCTCAACACATCCAACTGTCTCAATCTCTAGAATAAACTGGTGTAAGACTCCCCTAACGGGATGAAAGTTTTCTTCCGCTGCAACCTCTCCTTTTTGAACACTGGTTTGGTCCGAGAACTTGGACCAACAGGGTTTCGGTAGGTTCGCTGGGGTGGGTAAGCATTTTGTGGAGCTGGGTAGGTGTTTTTTGGGATTGGGGCATGCCATTGTGAATAAGAAGGAGGTTGAGTATATCACTAGGTGTGGTGGACAGAAATTTGAGGGTTTGGTGATGGGAAGTAGTGTTGGGGTGGATTATATGGATTTTGGGGGTAAGCTTAGTGATGGGGTCGAGGCAGGGTATAATGAGGTGACAGGCCCCACGGTCCAAACCATGATCCTGAATCAACAGTTGCCACATCTTCTTTCTTCTTCTTTCCAATCACTCCCCCGGTACCATTCTGAATGGCTTGAGTTGTTGCTTTGATGGCCGAGTAACTCATGATTTTGCTTGATTTAATCCCTTCTTCCACCATGCCACCCATCTTTACTACCTCATTAAAAGACTTGCCTATGGACGATATCAGATGGCCAAAGTAAGTAGGCTCCAGTGCCTGCAGAAAGTACTCCACCATTTCGTTTTCCTCCATCTGGGGGTTAAATCTTGCCGCTTGTTCTCTCCAGCGAAACCCATATTCTTTGAAACTTTCACTAGGCTTCTTCTCAATCTTAGTCAAAGACAAGAGGTCTGGAACAATCTCGATGTTGTATTGGAAATGACGAGCGAATGCTTGGGCCAAATAATCCTAGGTATACCATCTGCTGTGATCCTAACTAGTGTACCACTCCAATGCCGCGCCACTCAGACTCTGGCTAAAGTATGCCATCAATAGCTCATCTTTCCCATCGGCTCCTCTCATTTTACTGCAGAATCCCCTCAAATGGTCCACCGGGTCTCCATGCCCGTCATATAGGTCAAATTTAGGCATTTTGAATCCCGCAGGCAGCTGGACATCAGGAAATAGACACAAATCTTTGTAGGCTACGCTCACCTGGCCTCCCAATCCCTGCATATTCCTGAACTATTGTTCCAGGCTTCTTACCTTCCTGAACATCTCCTCCTGCTATATGTTTTTAGGTAATTTCTCGGTCTCAACAAGGATATCGAAACGAGGGGTGTAGGAGTAATGGTCTGGGGCCTTGAAAGTAGGCTCCGGGGGATAGTATTGGTTATCTTGGGTATGGAATAATGGCTTACTGGAGGATCAATGGAGTGTGGCGGGCGGAGGTGCTATGAAAATAGGGGTATCTGGTGGAGGGGGCACGGGATTGGTTTGGCTGATGGTGCTTGTGTGGTTTGGGAAGTGGTGCCCTGATAATGGTGGTAATGGGGGAAGCCTGGTGGATATTGTGGAGATGAGTCAATAGTGGGAGGTTCTTGGGATTGAGCTAGTGGCGGGATGAAAGAAAGGTTGGCGGGGTATGATTGTGGTGGATTCCCCTTTATCCATGCTTGGTACATCTCTGCCATTTGGTGTTTCAACTTATGTACCTCCTCTTTCAGGTTAACATCAGACTCTTCTCCCTCCCTTGACGGATCAATAACACTTGCATCCAGTTCTTTTCCAGGCATGATCAACTTGTCTTTAGACCTGGTGTTGTACAGGTGGGTTTCCAGAATACCAAACAAACTAACCACCTCCCTGAATTCACTGACAACAGCAAACTTGTCAGCGTTAAAAGATTTAATAGATAGGCAACCGCATATTTGGGATGCAATGCACCTAGACAGTTAAAGTTTCTAGTCATGCATTTGAGCGGCTGCATGCTTCATCCCGACTTTTAGCTAACTCTTCGCGTTTGCGTTTTCCAATTCTCTCTCTTTTTCCTTTCACTCCAAAACCTTTCCCAATCACTATTTTTTTGCCTCTTATTTTGCATTTGTTTTTCCTCTCTTGTTTTGCCATTATTTCTTTCCACTTGATTTTCTTAATTTTCTTTCTTCTATGATTTTTCTCTTTTTTTCCTTTTTTTAATTTTATAGTTATGATCGAATCCTATGGGGATTGCCTACGTATCATGGCGCCGCATGAATCAGATCATTACGTAGTTCAGGGAACAAATGCGAAATAAAAGAAAGATAGATTTTTGGTTTTTTTTTCCTTCAAATTTTCGTAACAAAATATTCTGATTACAACGACTTCCCCTACAGATTTAAACATAAAAGATAACCGACTCGACAAGTGGACTAACAGACTCCAAAAGAAAGATGGAAACAAAACTCGAAAATAGACTAACAAACTCCAAAAGAAAGATGAAAATACAGACTCGAAAATGGACTAACAGAACTCCAAAGAAACTGAAACTACATACTCGAAATAAAAATCATGCATACATAAGTGCCTCAATTACTGTTCCAGGGGCCCGTGGGAGATTAGTCGGTCTCGCCACGAGCCTATGCACCATATCTTCTTGAAGGCGAAATAGGTCATCCATGATCTGCCGTACAAAAATCATAACGGAAGCGAAGAACATGGACCTGGTCATGTCTTCACACTCGTTGCACTTCATCACAATGTAGTCCGCAATTCTCCTAACCCTTTCTCTGATAATACCCTTCTCTTGTAGCAATCGTCTAATCTGCTTAGATCTGGCCTCCGACACTTGCTCGGCGATATGATTTTGCTCTTGAAGCTGCTGCAAGTCTTTCTCTAGCTGTGACATCAAAGCGTAGCAGTGTTCTCTTTCTGATTTGAAATCTTTTTCCTGCTTGGTCATTTTGTTCTCAAGGATGGTGATCTTTTTCTTCAGCCCCACGACTTCATTGTCATATTTTTCTTTTAACCGCTGAACCAAGCGTGCTCTTTCCTCTGCATTCTTAGCCAATTTTGTTCGAATCTTTGCCAATTCGCCCCCGGTCTTGTTAAGATCAAAACTATATTCACCCACTTTCCGCCTGAGATTATCTATAAGTTTTTCATCCCTTGCACTTCTGACGGGTTTCTCGGCTGCTATTTTCATTTCCCAAATTTGGGCCCAGAGGGCGTCATTTTCTTCGGCCAGCTTTTTCTTTTCACCCTCATCCGCGGCGGCTTGCAAACCATTCTCAAATTGAAGATCCCTAACTTGCCTTTCCAACCTTCCTATTGTGACCCTGTGCTCATTCTCCTTGATCAACCAAGCCCGCTGCTCCTGTGACGCTTCAAAAAATTCCTGGATGTGGGGCCTTTTGGTTGGTCTTTCAAGTTCATCCCTTGGAGTGTTCTTCTTCCTATACCAAGCAAGATAGGCTGGCGAGACCTCGCCTTTGGATAAGTCACGCACCCGAGTGTCTGCCGTCAAATACTGGCACTCGTTCCAAATATGACGAACTGTTTCCTCATGAAATTGGCCATCGGAGCTGACTTCGACTGCATAAACACTAAGATCCTCATCTGGATGTGTCACCTGGCATCTTCCCAACTGTCTCCTCACTCGGTATGGAGCGTAGGGCTGAATGCCCCGAAGACCCATTAGGAGAAAGTAAGGACCTGTAGCCGGCATATACACAACTTCTTCGACAGGAAGCCATCCCAATGTCCATTCTATTAGTCCCGCTGTTATGGAATGAAGGCAGGATACCCAATCTCCAAACCCTTCTGGCAATTTGAAACCCGAGACCCTTGCGTCGAACTCTTCAATGCAGCTTTTTCCCGTGGATCCATAATTCATATATCGAGGGCGATGACACAGATGTTCAATCATCCACATTTGTAGTAGCAGATTGCATCCCTCGAAAAAATCTACCCCAGCCTTACAAGACGTGAGAGCCCAATATATCTCAGACACTATCATAGCGGCAAAAGTTCTCTTGGCGTTAGTAATCAAAACATTGACGACTCCAGCTACCCGCAGATCAATATTTCCATCCTTCCGGGGAAACACCACAAGACATAAGAAAGCTACCATGAAAGCGAAGCGCCTATGATCATCCCATTTCAATCGGTTCCCTTTGCTACAATTCCCATTTTCTGGGTTGTTAAATCCCCCTTCATGCCCGTACCTCTGGTATATGAAGCGTAGAGTGGAAAACCCACTTGCCAAATCTACATACTGAACTCTCCTGCTGATTTTTAGCAAATCCAGAAACTTGTGAGGGGTAACAGCCCTTGGAGCGACCAGGTACTTATGCCTTAGACCTTCAGTACTTCCCACATAACCTGCTATCTCTTCTAAAGTGGGTGTGAGTTCAAAATCTGAAAATGGAGGACGTTGTGAGCTGGATCCCAAAATGTTACCAAGGCCCTTATTATGTCTAGGCCTGACCTTTAGCAATCCGGTAAGCCCTTTCAAATAAAGGTTGACCACATCTCGTCCTTCTTGATCCAAATCTTCCCACCACATGTGTAGCTCCAGTGGAATCTTGGACATGATCCCTATGGTAAATTTTGATTCGTGCTCATTCTGCACATTTACATTAAGGCGGTTGGTTTATAGACAAAGTGAATCTTATTTAAAAACTGAGAAAAGACTTATTTTTGCAAAAAAGGTAAAATAATAAAATAAATCAAAGCTAATTTTTGCGAATATGGCCTCTCATTACTTAGGAATGGAACTTCTTAAGGCTGTGTCCGCTAATTGGCCAAAATTAACAAAGAAAATATTGGTGGCTATTTTTGCAAAGCAGCCTTCCGGCGTCCCGCTGGGACATTCGGCTATTTAGACAAAATGGCATCACCCACTTATTTATGACAAAATTGACGACACTTCATAGATTTTTTTCAGAATTTTTTCAAAAAGCGGGGCTGGACCCCATGAGAGTTGCCTACGTATCCCACGTCCGGTGAGAATCAAACCCGCGTAGTTCGTCCAGTTTTGACACGAAAAGGAAAAAAACAAAAACCATTTTGGACTAAATCTTTTCTTTCTCAAAAACTCTTTTTTTTAAAATCTTTTTATTGTCTTTCAAGAAAAATTTCCTTCTCTTTTTTTCAAAAAAAAAATCGGCAGAGTTTCGGGATTATTATTATTTATTTTGTTTTACACCATTTTTGGAAACGAGTGAAATCCTCCCTCATACCTCAAACTTAGTTTTTCTCTTTGGTTTTCCTCACTTAGTTTAAAAACCGGTCAACATGCAATCCGAAACAAATTAAATGCACAGGTAGCACATAAAATGCATCAGATTGGTGTTTTTATTTTCGGGTACGCCTGTCCTAGACGGACCCAACCCCTGTGTTGAGTCCCCTATGTCAAATGCACATGATGCAAACAAGAGTTCCTACTAGGGATCCGGCATGAGGCTGAGTTATTCTAGGTTTAGAAACCTGGGTGTATTGTTCTAGACCTGACTTACCCGAGCGGACGACTCGAGCCGAGGGGGGGGGGGAGGGGGCAACGTACCGGTAACCAAAAGATCATTCGGCTTTGCAACTTGTCCGAACCTCATTCTAAATTGGGATATGACACTAACAGAAAGAAGTCACGCCAGCGTGAACTCCTCAGAAGATAGAAGAGAGGGATTTCGTAGCAGTTTATATACAGTTCAGATAATATCAATGCGGTAAAAGAAACATTAGCACATTAGGGCCAAACATGTAAATAAAATAAGGTAATAAATAAAGCCAACATATAGCAATTATTCTAAGATCGAATTCTTGAACCCTGAACCGGAGATTCTGGGTTCTTGTCCCCAGCAGAGTCGCCAGAGCTGTCACACCTCCTTTTTACTAACCCCGGAAGGGTATAATGGAGTTTTTCCCAATTTAAGTAACAATCGAAATGAGATTATTTTATTTAAAATTCAGAGTCTCCACTTGGAATAATTGATGGTGTCCCAAGTCATCGGTTTAAAATCCCGAATCGAGGAAAAAAATGACTCTGTTTTACAGTCTGCGAAACACAGAAATTCGGGTAAGGAATTCTGTTAACCCGAGAGAAGGTGTTAGGCATTCTCGGGTTCCGTTATTTTAGCACGGTCGCTCAACTATTATTATTGGCCTATTTATCTGATTTTAAAACATTGTTTTCGGCCTATGTGCATTTTACTCCCTTTAAACCGCTTTTAATAATTCAATTGTTATACAACTAATTATTTGGTTACACATTGCGAATTATGTCACAGGAACCGTACCCATAATCCACAACGTGTTTATTTTATTAAACCTAAATTGGGGCCGAGTCACATAAAGGTACCCCCAGATTTTAGTAGTCAAGCGTCACAACCACGTCACGGGAACCGTACCCGTAGTCATGACAAATTATTTGATTAGCATGCCTAGAGCAAACTACGAGAGTTCAAAGCATTTTCCATACTAAATTTTATATTTACGTGAGGGCCATAGATTATAGGATTTTATTTGTATGGCGCGCCTCAAATTATTCTCAAAGCAAATTAAAGATGCTCCTATTTTAATCTAATTCGAAACTAGGTATCACAACCACGTCACGGGAACCGTACCCGTAGTTGTAATAATTCATCTAATTGTGTCTGAAGCAAAACTAAGATGTTAGCTAATCGTCCCTTCCCTTGAGTTTGGAATTGTCGCGGGGCCACGCAAATATAACTATAAGACAATCAACTAAACCATGAAATAGAACTAAAGAAAGGAACAAAACAGTACATTGAGCAATCCTTGGAGACGAAAGCTTTTTGAGCAAGAGCCATAATTCTCTTCAAAAATGGTATTCATTTGTCAACACTAAACTTCATATTTGCACACTAGTAAAAATTTCACTGTTAATGTGATAAAAGCTAACCAAACGGACCCTATAACAATTATATCATGGACGAATTAAAACAGGGAGACGCCGATCTCAGAAAAACAACTAAACCCATTAGGACGACGAACCAAAGGAAAGCTAGCCCAGAGAGGAAATCAATCGAACACTTCAATTTGCAAAGAAAAGTACTGATATTATTTTTTTTACCATAAGGTATTCGAACACTTAATGAAGCAGAATCCTTAACCATCCAACATTCAAGTATTGAAAGGAAGTATATTTTCAGAAAAAAAAACTATGAGAAGTGAAGGAAGGACAAGAATTAAAGCCACGACAAAACAAATTTGATCATAAGTAAAAGTAATGGTTACTCAGAAAAACAAGCCAACTTCCATAGATTAATTAATTTCCAATTTGAGTAATTGTGATTAAACTTAACAATGGGATAAGGTAGAGTCAAGCAATCATGTAACCGTATAAGGAGCATGAACAGAGTAAACACATCAAACCTATTTATTCAACTTGAACTTCGGATTAGTCTACCAACATTGACCACTTAGGAAAGATTAAGTAAAATTCAAGTTACGAATCAAATGTCATATTGAAACAGTTGATATTCGAAATCTGAAACTATGAAAGACAAACGAAAAACCATACATTTCAGACACCCAGCGTTACTAAAAGAAACAAATGAATCTTCCAAATTCCAGTTGGGAGGTGCCACAAAATCGTTTAATTACCAAAAGCAACAATGAAACTCCCAATCTCTAGCTGAAAAGCATGTTAATTCTGCGGAGAACTCATGCTATGACACTCGACCTTAACCAAAGTAAAAATGAAATATGGAACATGAACTATGTACTTCCTTTTATCCATGAAGCAAACAGAAAATAGACATAGTTAATTAGACCAAAGAAATCAAGGTGGAATCCATGGAAATCTCATTCAAATTTTAGGAATGACTGATTATCATATTTGACCACGAAACCTTTTCATATTTGAACTTTAACTAATTTGAATAAGCAAGAACAACCCCAACATCTAAGATTGATACATAAGACCATGTTTGAACTGAAGAAATGAGTAAAATGATTTTAATGGTACCTTTGATACAAATTTTGATTTTTCAAACAGAAACATACTCGTTTTCAACAAAGGAAGTGAATCTATCCTACTTAACACCTTGATAAAACTATATAAATCTCCTTTAAAATATGTCCTTCACGTTAAACTGGACAAAAGAAACCAACATTCGCTCAACATTTAAGTACAAATTCCTCATAACGATGCTACATCAATATGAAATTCAAGCAGAAGAGAGATTATACGAGCAAACTAATATCAAGCTTAAAGAATGCAGATCACAGCAAGAAATAATAAAAGAAGAAATGATCCTGTCAAGCCAAAATTTTCTTCAGATAAAATCAGTGAAGAAACAGTGAATACCAGGCCTTGACTTCTAAAGTTCAACTGTGAAACATCGACACAAAAAAATGCAGAAACCGCGATTAGAACCGTGAACAACAGCTACGAAACTCGGCTCGGCATCCTAAATCTCGAATCGAACACGAACTCACCCGAAATTTCAGTCAAACTCCATTTTTACAAACGATAACCCAAATTAAGAAATGAGAAAAATAGAATATATATTTTTATATCCCTTTTCGAAACCTCAGGAGAGAAAAGAAGAAGAAGAGAGTAAAAGCAAAACCCAAACCCTAGTTTTCTTACTCTACCGATTTCTCTCCCTCAAAATCCATCCCATTTCTTCCTAAAACTCCCTATATATATACCTACCTCGGAGATTTAACCTCTTGGCCAAGCAATGAATTCCAACCATCGATCTCTTCGGACCGGATTTTTGACAAATGGAGGAATAGGATCTAGGGTATTGATCCTATGGCACCCATTAATCTCAATTCATCCAAGAGATTTGAGGAGCGCGTGAGAGAGAAGCGAGATTCTCTGTCAGAGTTTGTTAGGGGTTCGTGATGTGGATAGAGAGAGGTGAGGAGGGGGGGACCAGCTTACGTGGACATGCTGGATTTTGGGGATTCCGGCGAGTTTTGGGGTGGTTGCAGCGGCGGCAGAGGCGTGGGGTTCGTGGAGATGCGGCTGGCTGATTTAGAGATAGGGTTAGGTTTTTCTTTTAATTAAAAGAGGGGTCAGGCGGGTCGGGCATGCGGGTCAGGCGTGGTATCCGGCGGGTCATGGGTGTGAAGTAATTGGGCCAATTAGATTTGGCCGAGTCCAATTTGAAGCTCAAGACCAAACTCTTCCTTCTTCCTTCCAATTATGAAGATTTAAATTGTAGCCCTTTCACCCAATGTCCTCAAATTAATCTTATTTGCAAAATTAGCCCACTTGCTACTTTATCTATCAATTAGCTAATTAATTACCTTAATAATGCAAACTAATAAAAGAAGTTATTAATTTGAAACCAAAAAGCTAAAAATATAACTAACATAGGAGATTTTTGTGATTTTTATTTTTAAATAAAACAACTAATTTACTGATTAATCCTAAAAATATGGAAACGAAAACTCAATGCAATGCACGGTATTTTGTCATTTTTCATGATTTTTAGCAAAAGTAAACATGCACAAAAATGCGAGCAATTAACACAAAGTCCTACAAAATTGCAAATAATTGGGAAAAATTTATTTTCTTTAATTTGTAGGAGTATTTCATATAGGGCAAAAATCACGTGCTCACACTCGTAACTATAATCCCATCTCTTAAATATTGTAATTAGTATGTATGTTTTTGGGAGACCCACATGTTGGTATCGATACACAAGAAAGAATGGGTTAATATAATTTATGTATGCTTTTGATTTGTCTCCTGCTAACTCAGTAAAAAATGTTGTGCCATAATCTCGGGAAGTAAATGAGTCGGGTAGGAAAGGCTAATCAGGCTTGTTTGACTGGGTTCACTCGGTTAAGCGCCGGTCGCGTCCCCCAGGGTTGGGGCGTGACAACTAGATTAAAATTACTATCTTTTGGATACCATAAACAAAGATCAGTGGTGCCTTTTAGATATCTCAAAATTCTCTTGACAACAGTCAAGTAAGACTCATTTGGATTTGCCTGAAATCTTGCACAAAGGCCTACACTAAAAACAATGCCAGGTCTACTAGCAGTGAGATACAACAAGAAGCCAATCATTCCCCTATACAACTTTTGATAAACAGATGAACTAGGTTCATCTATATCCAACTTTGTAGTTGTTGCAATAGGAGTGTCAATTTCTTTAGAGTCTTCTATTTTAAACCTTTTAAGCAACTCTTTTACATACTTCTGCTGATGGATCATAGTTCCATTTGAATTTTGTTTAATTTGTAAGTCTAAAAAGAAATTAAGCTCACACATCATGCTCATTTCAAATTCACTCCCCATTAGTTTAGAAAATTCTTTACTTAACTTATCAGTAGTTGCTCCAAAGATTATACCATCAACATATATCTGAACTACCAAGAGATCTTTACCTTTTTCTTCCAAGAACAAAGTATTGTCAATTTTACCTCTCTTGTAGCTACTGAGAGATTAGTTACTAACTAATATTTCTTTTAATCCTATGTTATGTAAGGCTTGCCTAAGTTTTATATTACTTAAGATATAAAGTAAAACATTCGATCCAATATATAATCGTTGTATACATGTGAGGTAAAATAGCAACAAGAACGCAACAAAATGCGACAAGGCAGTGAAACTAAGGCAACAAAGCAATATATAATGAAGATGTTTAGAGGAGAGGATTGGACTCTGGTATTTGGGCCTCAAAGAGGCAAGCCCAACAGTAATAGGGACGGCGACAACTGAATTCGAATTCCAGAAAATACAACAATGCTGGACTTGGGCGTGAGTTCCTTAAAAACTCAACAAGCCCAAACAATTGTACATTTTTAAAAAAAGAAAGCAAGAGAAGGTCATTAGATACATATTCTGTAATAATCATGCATGAAACACATAAGTAATTGATTGGAGCAAATTATATAACAAGCTATCAGTACTCAAATACTATGAGAACTTATACCAATGTGGTAGTTATGTATGGTAAATAATTTACATTGAAAACCTTTCATTGTCATTATACACTAAACACAAAGAGAATAATAAGTGTCAATGAATTAAGGTTTAAGGAAATAATTCCACTCAAGATCGATGCCCCCATTGAATCCTCCGATACTTCAAAGTTCCCAAGGGTCTCAAGGCCCAGGGCAATGCTTGTGTGGGAAAGAGCAGCCCAACCTAGAGTTAACCTCTACTCTCAAATACCCCTAATTACTAACGACTCATTTCCCCCCATAGGTTTAGGTTCCAATGAGGCTCTTTCAATGTAAACCAACTACCATAACACACCCTACCACAAGAGTATACTTCCCCCTTGGGGTAATAAGGAAACATAAACAGTTTCACTTTTTATAACTATATTTCCAATACTAAGTGAATGAAACGCACATTAAACAAGTCTGAAGGCCAAGGTTCCAAACATACATAGAGGCAGGAACTCCATAATTTTAATGTTGAAGAGCCAATCACTTTGGGTCACATTTAAGGATAGATAAAGGGCACACAATTTAGATATGCAACTTGAGAAAACATAGACCTTATCGTTGATCACAGAAGAACATGTACTTAGGCTAATGGCATAACTTGAATCACTTGAGATCATTAACACAGATTCCGATAATAATACAAGTAGGCTATTGTGTTCAACCAAGTAATAGTAAAAAATCTCCTCTGCACTAGGTTCAATCCATAACAACAAAAGGGAACACAAAGTCGGAATATAATACTCAAAAAATGTGACGCCGTGGAGGATAAACAAAGTTCATTCCAAGACTTCAACACATACTGGTACTTCAATTGAGATTATGACTTCACAAGATCAAATAAGTCCCAGACAGAAGAAAAGTTGATAGTATCAATAGGGGCGGTTAAGGAGAAGGAGATATCACACTTAACAAACTCAAATCAGCTACACATGATTAGTGAGAGAGTTAAACATGGTGGAGTCATAATCAGACTATTAACATGGCACAACTATAGTATGGTTCATAGGAAATATAAACTGATCATGACAAATCCTACTATTGTTCAAGGGAGAAACCACCCCAATAGGGTTGTCTATAAGTTGGCAATTAGGTATAAATGTAAAACACTCATAGTGAGGATTCAGAGGATACCTAGGGTTCCATTAACATTCATGGAAGCATTTTTTATACTCAGATTCCATAAATCTTAACTTAGCGAGGCAGGGTCATCCTATGCATTTCATATATATAGCCTAGCTAAACCATCTAACAACATCCTAAATTCAGAATGTAGGACTAAAGAACATGGCATCTTAAACATGGAGACTGTAATAACAACAATAAAAATGGAATAATAGAACTCGAAGGATATGGCATGATGAACAAGGAAAATCTAAGTAAGATTGCAGAATTTTAGAAAGATGTTGAAGATTACACATGATGACTACAACAAGGCAGAACTCAGGAGAACATAATAGGATGAGTTATGAAGGCTTATAACTGAACATTCATAGAGAAGATCATAGGATATAGCATGGTGAACAAAACTTACAATAGAGCACTTAGTGAAACAAACTCAAAAAAGCAACATAAAGATCATGAGAGTTGTAACAAGATATTAACCAAACTCACAATGCCACATGATGATTATAAGAGTTGAAGCAATATTAACAAAGCTCAAAACGTAACAGGATATTAACAAAACTCATAATATAATATGAAGATTATAATAGAACATTGGAGCAAGGTAAGGTTTTAGGAAAATGTGAGAATCAACAAGTTAATCAGCTCAAACAAATACAAAAAAGGAAGTTACTAAGACTATACAACTACTTAGTTAACGTTAAACAGATACAACTACCTATCATAGATCATCATAATGAACAAAATAAATGATTAAAGGATAAGTAAACATGATACACTAAATAGTTAATCAAGAGAACAACAACATGCTTGGGATTTTAAATGAAACAATTAAAGAGAGGGTGAAGGTACACTGACCTCCTATTGAGCATCAAACCAAACAAGATTTTAGCTCAGCCGTATGAGGACCAAGTTCTCAAACTCTTGAGCAATGAAAAACTCGGAGATAAGAGAGAATATAATTAATTAGAATAGAAAGACTAGGCTTCAAAATCATTAATTCCTATAAGATTTTTTTTTATTTCTGTAAGCTAGATAGGTCTGATTGGTGATTGTAGGTGAGAGCAATTCAGGCTCTATTTATAGTGACATTTAATGGATTAGGGTTTTAGATTCAAACTAGGATAACGGATGGAAGATGATGTGAGCAAGATTGGGGAAAATCTAAGAAGACAGAGGGAGAAATGATGAATCTTTTACCTGAGAGAGGAGGACTGCCCGTTGATTACAAAATGCACTGGATAAAGGCCCAATGTCCAGAAGTCTCTGCGATTGACCTCTGGACCAATAATAATGATAATGATACTGTAAAATGGCCATTCATCTGTCAATTTTGACAAAGCACAAAGAATCCTGAGGATTTGACCTTGCACCGATTAGTCTAGGGTTTCAAATTAGGATTTCAAAACCCGATTGGTAAGAAAAAATGAAATAAAACCTCAAACTTCACAGCCTAGGGACGAGGCGATTTGATTCTGTTTGTTGGATTTGAGAACAAAACGAAAATGGTGCTTCGATTTTACTGTCTATGTTCGAGTGTTTCAGATTTGAAGAACAAAAGAAAAGTCAGCGAGATTTATGGATGAGGAAGTAGGGAAGGACGGTTTAATCTGGGATTTTACGACTTTGACTGAAATGTGAAAGGTTTATTGGTTGATTTTCATGGATGACTTGAGAGAGGAGAAGACGAAAGGGGAAATAGAGGGCGATTGCTTGGGGAAAATGAATTAGTTTTAGGGAGTGGGGTTTGGCCATCTCTGATTTAAGAGTGAGAGAGGAGATCTAGTTTGTTGGTTCTAATGATCAACGACCCTGATAATTTGGTGACTTAAAGGTTTTAAAAGATTTAAAAATGAAAATAGGAGAGCCGTTAGATCTTCTATTTTCAACGGTTGAGATCAAATCGGATAGGATGTGTAAAATTAAAGGAGTAACAGAGATAAACGAGGGTCGTTGATTTGTAAGATAGACGACCCATATTGATTGTGTTTCTTTTGTGAGTGATAGATATGGGTGGTGTGGCATGCTCTGAATGGTTCTCGTGGAGTGGCAAGGATTGCCAACTTGGAATTAAGGGATTTTTGGACTGGGTCAACTGGCGATTGAGCCTATGTGTTGGGCTAATTTTTATTTCAAAAATAGACAATTTGTGTCTAATTGGAGAATTGAAATTGTAGACTTTTGGTCTTCTAACCCCTTTAAAAATTGATTTAATTAAACTTATTTAATTTCCAATAAAATATAGTAAAATTATAATTATTAAATATACTACTCCCTCCGTTTTAATTTATGTGAACCTATTTCCTTTTTAGTCTGTACCAAAAAGAATGACCTCTTTTCTTATTTAGAATTAATTTACCTTTATGCAATGATTTATAGTCACACAAAATATATGTGCCTCATTTTACACCACAAGTTCAAAAGTCTTCTATCTTTTCTTAAACTTCGTGCCCAGTCAAAAGGGTTCACATACATTGAAATGGAGGGAGCATTAACTATTGTAACTATTTGTAAAATGCTTTATCTTCTAAATTATGACACTAACCTCGAATTACTAATATAGTGACCTATTTAACTAAAATTAAGAAATGATTCCCTAAATTAATTATAAACCCTACGTGGTGTTTTGTTTTGGCAATTAAACTTGTATTTCCATGAAAATATATACAAGTATATCATCCTAAGTTTGGACATATAACCCCAAACTTAGTACATCTCTTCCTCATTGCCTCCTCTATGGATAGTAATTGAGTTTTTGTAAACTATTACTCAATCCACTATGTCTATATCCTATACAATGAATTTCTCTAACAATTTGTCTAGTAATATCTTCACTTCTTCTCTTGATCTTCTGAAATATCCTTCTATTCCTCTCCAGCCATATGTGATACACTGCTCCTGTCATGCATAGCCTGTACATCATGGTTCTAGCTCCTTTACCTTTCATCTGCTTTGTTGCCCAGTTGATCTCTTCTTCCCATTCATCTGGTTCACGCATGATATTCATCCATTTTAACAATATTCTCCAAACATCTTCTGAATAAGGACACACAAAGAAAAGATGTTTGTGGCATTCCATCTTCAGCTCGTATAGGGAACACACTGGACTTACTTGCATTCCCCATCTAAGCAAGCTGTCTGTTGTATATAAGTTCCCTTGTACTGCAAGATACATAATGAACTTCCATTTAGGGCAGCTTCTATTATTACATAGCAATCGACTCCAGTTCAGCTTCATGAATGTCCCTCTTAGTTGCTTGTACATTCCTCTTATGGAGAATAAATCATTCTGCATTACTCTGTCTGTGTCTAGCCCTACTTCATTCAAGTATTTCCCAGCCTTTAAAATCTTTCTTATAATCCTGGAAGCTTGCTTGGCATCAACTTCCCATGTCTCCCTTCCTTTTATGTAGTATATATGCACCCACTTGATCCATATCTTGTCCTTCTTTTTGCCCAAATTCCATAGGTGTTTCAGTAGAGCTGACTTGTTCCATGTCATGAGGTCTGTTATGTTCATTCCACCTTTGGACTTAGGTCTGCACAACTTCTCCTATGCCACTAAATTCTTCCTTCTTGAGCTTGTATCCCCATTCCAAAGAAACTTCCTGCAGATGCTCTCAACCAGTTGAATGATCTTCTTTGGTAATGGAAAATTGTGCCCAGAATGCTCGGATAGCAATGAGTACACTTTTAATAAGCTGTAATCTCCCTGCATAACTCAAAAACTTTACTGTCCGCTGTTTGATTCTCCCCAGCATCTTGTCCAGCAATGGTTGGCATTGGCTTACTGATAGCCTTTTCGTACTTAGAGGAACACCTAAGTATTGAAAGGGAAATTCACCTGTATTGAATCCTGTTAGATTTGTAATCTCCTGCTGTATTGCATATGGCACACCTCCAAAATATATGCTACTTTTGGATTGGTTTGCCACTAGTCCTGAAGCCTGTGAAAAACTTTTGAAGCATTCATATAGTAAGTGCACAGATATCTTGTTTCCTCGGCAGAATAGAAGTAAGTCATCAACAAAGCTAAGCTGAACAATACTCATTTTTTCACATCTTGGATGATAATTAAAGTCAGTTTGCTCCTTCAAATCCTTCAAACTCCTAGTCAAGTACTCCATGGCTAAGACAAATAGCAATGGAGACATAGGATCCCCCTACGCGGTGTATTTATTATAATAATCTAAAAATGATAAGTATATTTGTAATTACATAATACTGATACTAAGTGATTACTTTCAAAACTAATACTTAATTAATTTACAAAAATAGTTATTTATTGATAGAAAATACTTTCAAAATATTTATTGAAAATTGTTAAGTATAAGTAAATTAATTTGAAAAGAGAGGGTCAAAATTGGTCGTTAACAGGGGCCACTAACCAAGGCTCTAAGAGGTTTCAATTTTTGAATCCATCTGTCATTAGATAGGTTGATTCTATCCCCCTTATGCACTATCCACCTATTAGCTTCCCTGCATAATTTTCACCCATTCCTAGTGCTAGTCCAGGTTCTAGAGGCAATGTGCCTGTTGTGGTGATTGCTAGTGCAGTGCTTGTGAACCACACCCTGAACCAAAGGGTATTAGGGTTGTTATACATCCTACATGCCAGACTTGCATAGATGGCTGTGTTCCTAAGGCCATCTTTATGCACACCAAGGCCCTCTGCATCTCTAGGATTTGTAATGATGTCCCACTTGATCAGGTGAATTTTCTTCTTAACGACAGTAGTACCCAAGATAAAATTCCTTTGAATCCTATCAATTTGGTTGCACACCTGGGCAGGTAACTTAATGCACTGCATGACATGACTAGAGATGCATCCCAAAAAGGACTTGGCTAAGGTAGTTCTCCTAACCATGTTCATAGTGTTAGTTTTCCAGCCAGTTAGTTAAGCTTGCTACTGTCAATGATGAAGCGAAAGTCCCTATTAGTTGGCCTCTTGTAGAAGATTGGAAAACCTAAATATTTCCCAAAAGAAGTGCTAGCCTTAATGTCCAATGTCCTAGCTAAGCTATATATTGTATCCTGTTGGCAGTTTGTGGAGAAGACAACTTTGGACTTCAGGGTATCGACCCTTTGGCCATTTTGACGGCTGAAATAGTGTAGTGTCTCCATGATGGTGGCATAATTTTTGGTTTTTTCCTTAGCAAACAGGGTTAGGTCATCAACAAAGAATATATGAGAGATTTTTTGCCCATTGTGTCTAATTATTATAGGGAACCAACTACCATTGTACACTTGGGCCTCAATGCTCCTACAGAGTTTTTCCATGCACATAATGAATATGTAAGGGGACATAGGGTCCCCTTTCTGATACCCCTACTAGGGTGAAAGAATTCAGTCCTACCCCCATTCACCAGGATAGAGATAAAGCTTGTAGATATGCAATACATGATTAATTTGGCCATATTGTAGGGAAAACCAAAGGACACCAGAGTGTCTCTAATAAAGGACACTTATAACTTGTCAAAATCCTTTACTAATTCAATTTTGAGAATCATGTTAGCATTTTTCCTTTCATCTTAGTGAAATAACTGATGTATTTTACACAATGATAACATTATCACTGGCCCTCCTATTGGACAAGAAACTGGCCTGGCTTGGGCCAATGATGGTAGGGAGGACAAGCTTGATTCTGTTGACAATTATTTTGGTAATCAGTTTGTACATAGTGTTGCATAGCCCAATAAGTCTGAAATTCTTAAGGGTTTGTGGCATTGGCACACTTAGGGATCAGACATAGATAGGTTGTGTTTACTTTAGGCTTCATTTCTAGGGCATGGAATGTTTGATTACATAAACGGGTGATCTTGTTCTCTAGGATATTCCAGTATCTTTGGTAGAAGAGGGAGGTATAGACCATCAGGGCCAGGGGTCTTTATAGGTTTGAAAGAGAACATGGACACCTTGATCTTACTACTTCTTAATGGAGCATTCAAAGTAGATTGCTCTTTAGTGGATAGGGTATGAGCTCCATAGGTTGTGCTCTTCTAGGGTGTGGATCAGACTTGGTGTTCAATGGTGAAAATATGGAGTAGTATTGGAAGATAGTGTTATTTATATCATGTTGCTCCTCAATCTAGTTCCCTATTGTAACGACCCGACCGGTCGTTTTGAGAATTTAAGCTCCGTTCGGTGGCATAAGGTCATGAACAACTTCACATTATGTATATCGGCCTGTGTGTGTGGTTAGATTCAGTTACCGTATAATCCGGAGTCGAATTGGGAGAAGAATTTCAATTTCGGAAGCTTAAGTGATGGAAGTTGATCGGAGGTTTTACTTTTGTGTAAATGGCCTCGGAATGAGTTTTGGGTGATGTAAACAACTTTGTATGATGATTTTGGACTTAGGCGCGCGTCCGTAATTGGGTTTAGAGGTCCGTAGAGTAATTTGAGGTAATTTAGCGGAAGTTGGAAAATGGAGAAGTTTAACCACAGTTGACTTTTTGGGATATCGGGGTCGGAATGCGATTTCGAGAGTTGAAGAAACTCCGGGATGTTAATTGGTACTTGTCTGTAAAATTTCACGTCATTCCGGGTTGAATTGATAGGTTTCGACACGAGTTTAGATATTTGAAGATTTGAAAGTTCATAAGTTCGATTTATGGTTTGATTCATCGTTTCAGCATTGTTTTATGTGATTTGAAACCTCGAGCGAGTCCGTGTTAGGTTATATGACTTGTTTGTGTGA
>ML291413.1:21332-45928 GCA_005239495.1 Nicotiana undulata | reverse complement strand
CGCACCTGCGACTTTTAGATCGCAGGGGCGGACTCGCACCTGCGGAAATTGGGTCGCGCCTCCAGAAATGGCCTGGGCACTGGGCAATTTTCTCGCGCCTGCGGAGAGTAGGCTGCTCCTACGATGGCCTGGGCCCCTAGGAAAGGTCTCACCTGCGGGCCTTTGTCCGCTCCTGCGGGACCGCGCCTGCGGAGAGAAGGTCGCTCTTGCGAAAGGAGCCGCACATGTGCAGGGAATTCCGCTGGTGCGAACCTCGCGCCTGCGGCTCATGGACCGCAGGTGCGGTCACACCAGTAAATGCCCACCAGCAGTTCAATTGCTGGTTTTTAATCCCCGTCGGGGTCCGGGAGACCCCTGGGCCCACCCGAGCCCTCGACAAATTATACCAACAAGTCCCAAATCACATGACGGACTTGCTCGAGCTCTCAGAACACTAGAAACATCATTCAAACCAAGAATCACTCTCCAAAACCCCTTAGATCAAACTTAGGATTTCAAGAAAAATTTCAACGGCTCATCAATACGCCGAACGGGTCTACACTGCTCGGAATGACCCCAAATTTTGCGGACAAGTCATAAATGACTGTTCGGAACTGTTTCCAGTCCCGGAATTCCATTCGGACCATGATATCACGAGGTGCTGAATTCCAAATCATATAAAATCCTGAATTCCAATTCAGGTGCCGAAATACTCCCGGGTCATCAGAAACAAGAGGCGAACCCACTCCCAAGTCCGAAATAATCATCCAGAGCTGCTGGAGCTGTCAGAACTTGATTCCGAGGTCGTTTGCTCAAAATGCTGCTCGGAACCAAAATCAGCCAAATAGGCTAGCCTTCAGGAACCAAGTGTTCCTGAACTGGCCAAAACACTTCCGAATCTCGAATTACCGGCCCACACAAGTCATAAGGCACGAGTAGTCGCTATGGGAAGTGTCATTCACGGGAACGGAGTCCCAACGCACAAAACGACCGGCTGGGTCGTTACAGGAAACCACCGCCGAGTCTCCGACTATTGATTCATTGCGAGTTGTTCGAGAGTTTGCAGATGTATTTCCTTCAGACCTTCCAGGTATGCCTCCAGATCATGACGTTGATTTCTGCATTGATTTAGCTCTAGATACTCAGCCTATTTCTATTCCCCCGTACTGTATGGCTCTTAAGGAGTTGAAGGATTTGAAGGAGCGGCTTGAAGAGTTGTTGGCTAAGGGGTTCATCAGACAGTGTATCGCCATGGGGTAATCCGGCTCTATTTGTGAAAAAGAAGGATGGGTCTATGCGGATGTGTATTGACTACCGCCAGTTGAATAAGGTTACCGTTAAGAACAAGTATCCTCTGCCGCGCATCGATGATTTGTTTGACCAGTTACAGGGTGCTCGTGTGTTTTCTAAGATTGATTTGAGATCGGGTTATCATCAGTTGAAGATTGGTGCTTCAGATTTTCCGAAGACTGCATTTCGTACCAGATATGGCCACTACGAGTTTCTAATGATGTCCTTTGGCTTGACTAATGCCCCAGCAGCATTCATGGACTTGATGAATAGGGTGTTCAGGCCGTATATAGATTCCTTTTTCATTGTCTTTATTGATGATATCTTGATTTACTCACGGAGCCTGGGTGAGCATGAGCAACATTTGAGAGTTGTGCTCCAGACCTTGCAGGAACAGAAGCTATATGCTAAGTTCTCCAAGTGTGAGTTCTGGTTAGATTTTGTGGCGTTCATGGGGCATGTGGTATCTGGAGAAGGTATCAAGGTTGATCCTCAGAAGATTGAGGTAGTTCAGAATTGGTCGCGTCCTACTTCAGCTTCAGAGATTAGGAGTTTCTTGGGCTTAGCATGCTATTATCGCCGATTCGTTGAAGGGTTCTCTTCTATTGCAGCTCCACTGACCAAATTGACTTAGAAGAATGACCCGTTCCGATGGTCTGACGAGTGTAAGGAGAGCTTTCAGAAGCTTAAGTCAGCATTGACCTCAGCACTAGTTCTGACATTGCCTTCCGGTTCTGGGATGTACACTGTGTATTGCGACTCTTCACGCATTGGGTTGGGATGTGTGTTGATGCAGGACGGGAGAGTTATTGCTTATGCTTCGCGTCGGCTGAAGGTTCTTGAGAAGAATTATCTTGTGCACGATTTGGAGTTGGCGGCGATTGTTCATGCCCTGAAGATTTGGAGACACTACCTGTATGGGGTGTGCTGTGAGGTTTATACAGACCACCGCAGTTTGCAGCACTTATTCAAGCAGAGGGATCTTAACTTGAGGCAGCGCAGGTGGCTTGAGTTGTTGAAGGATTATGATATTACTATTCTTTATCATCCGGGCAAGGCAAATGTGGTAGCGGATGCCTTGAGCAGGAGGGCAGAGAGTATGGGTAGCTTGGCCTACATTGCAGTAGAGAAGAGGCCTATAGCCTTAGACATTCAGTCTTTGTCTAATTTCCTAGTGAGATTAGATCTTTCGGAGCCTCGCCGAGTTCTAGCCCATGTGGTTTCTCAGTCTTCGTTATTGGGAGAGATTAAGGCCCGGCATATTGATGATCCATGCTTAGCAGAGCTTCGGGAGACAGTGGTCCAAGGGAGGGCCAAGGAGGTTACTTTGGGCGAGGATGGTGTTTTGAGACTCCAGGGTCGTTTATGTGTTCCTAATATTTATGGCCTGAGGAAGAGGATTCTAGAGGAGGCCCACAGTTCTCGGTATTTTGTTCAGCATTTCTAGGTGGAGGCGAAGATGTATCGTGATTTGAAGCAGCATTTCTGGTGGAGGCGGATGAAGAATGATATTGTGGAGTATGTGGCTAGATGTCTTAATTACCAGCAGATCAAATATGAGCACCAGAGGCCAGGAGGCCTACTTCAGCAGATGCCCATTCCTGAGTGGAAGTGGGAGCGCATCACTATGGATTTCGTAGTTGGGTTGCCTCGGACTTTGCGGAAGGTTGATGCGGTTTGGGTCATTGTGGATAGATTGACCAAATCGGCACATTTCATTCCTGTAGCTACTACTTATACTTCCGAGCGGCTAGCCTAGATCTACATTCGGGAGATAGTCCGGTTGCACGGTGTGCCGGTGTCAATTATATTAGATCGAGGTCCTCAGTTCACCTAGCACTTCTGGAGAGCATTGCATAGTGAGTTGAGCACTCAGATAGATCTCAGCTCAGCATTTCACCCTCAGACTGATGGCCAGTCGGAGCGTACAGTTCAGATATTAGAGGACATTCTCAGGGCTTGTGTGATTCACTTCGGAGGTCAGTGGGACCAATTCTTGCCTTTGGCTGAGTTTGCGTACAATAATAGTTATCAGTCCAGCATCGAGATGGCCCCATTCGAGGCTTTGTCCGTCGATATCGTTCTCCTATTGGGTGGTTTGAGCCTAGTGAGGCCAGATTATATGGAATTGATCTGGTGAGAGATGTTGTGGAGAAGGTGAAGTTGATTCAGGAGAGGCTCCGCATAGCACAGTCCACATAGAAGAGTTACGCGTATCAGAGGACGTGTGGCGTAGCATTTATGGAGGGAGAGAAAGTTCTGCTAAAGGTTTCGCCAATAAAAGGCATTATGAGATCGGGAAGAAGGGAAAGTTGAGCCCAAGGTTTATAGGTCCTTTCGAGGTATTGAGGCGAGTCGGAGAGGTTGCTTATAAGCTAGCTTTACCTCCCAGTTTATCCGGAGTTCATCCAGTTTTTCATGTATCCATGCTCCGGAGATATCATGTCGATTTCTCTCACGTGGTTGATTTCAGCACTATTCAGTTATATGAGAAGTTGGGCTTCGAGGAGGAGCCAGTTGCTATTATTGATAGACAGGGCCGCCAGTTGAGGTCCAAGAAAGTTTCTGCCATGAAGGTCCAGTGGAGGGGCCAACCAGTCGATGAGGCGACTTTGGAGTCCGAGGAGGACATGCGGAGCAGATATCCACATCTATTCAGCATTTCTTCATCCCTCTTTCATACCTCAATTACAGACTTGTGAGGTTGGGAAGAACACACCATGACATAGCTGCTGCAGAGGTAAGTTAATTCCTCCTTATTACTAGTTTAATACATGAATTATTAATGGGATTAACTACTAGGTCATTGGAAATCAAAATTTGGGTAGTAAATTTAGGGTTCTTGAGGAAATTAGCGAATTGTCTGTTTAATGCTATGAATTCAAGTAGAAACTACATATTAATGATCCTTAGGCTTTGGGTGAGTGATTCCTTCGAGAATTTTTGGAATCCGAGCGTGCGGGCCCGGGGTTGAATTTTGGGAATTTTTCAAGAATGATGATTCTATTGAATAAATAAGATAATTTCCCCACATTGAGCATGCATTGATATAATTGTACACCTTTTGCCTAGTTGCGATTCCTCGGGTGTAGAGTTCAGAGTTTTGGGCGCTTTCGCGGTTTGAGAGGTAGATTCTACACGAGGTGAGTCTCCTTTCTAACCATGTAAGAGGGAAATGTCCCCCTAGGTGATTTAAATGCTATGTGTTATTCGATTGGGGGATACGTATGCACCATGTGACGAGAGTCCGTACGTAGTGGCTATCATTATTATGTCATGGTAGATAGGCTCACAGCATGCCTTATATGCTTCCTTGTAATGCCTTATATGCTTCCTTGTAATGCCATATATACTATGAGACCATGTTATGTATAGTATTGTTCTCCGAGATTTTATGGAAATTGTTGATTTGAAAGGAATTGGTTATGGAAAGTAAGTTTTAAAAGTTATTTTGTGTGCATGTGACCGCTTCGCAATTTACATTCCGCGAGCGATGTGTGATTTTCCCCACTCTCATGGGAGCGGGTCGTACGCCACGGCGGATTGAAAGATGCACAGATATGATAAATTTGAAAGACGCACTTATGGTTCGGGTCGTTCGACCCTCAGCAGTGCGCAGACATGACTATGGTAAGAATGCACTTATGGGATGGGTCGTTCGATCCTTGGTAGTGCATAGATATTTTTCCTTATGACTCCGGTCGGTTATCTTATTCCTGTGTGCACATGACTATTTGGCACGGTTTCATGTATATTGACTTGTACTAGATATTTGGGGGAAAGAAAGTGGCCATTGTTATTTGTTCTAGTATTTACTTGGATTCCTGTGCTTTATATGTAACTGTTGCTTACTGTCTTACATGCCTACTGCTTTTCGTTATATCATGTCGCATATTATACTATTGGACCTTAGTGAGTGTCGAGTTGACCTCTCGTCACTACTTCTTCGAGATTAGACGGGATACTCACTGGGTACATATTTATTTAATATGTACTCATGATGCACTTCGGTACTTAACTGTACAGGTTCTGAGGCTGGTGCATCTTGTTATCAGACCGGAGCTAGATATTGACCGTAGCGGACCTGACTTCACGGTGAGATGCTTCTTCTGGCGATTCCCCAGCAGCACCATGGAGTTTCAATTTTTTTTTGTTTCCTGTCTATTTATTCAGACAGTGGGATTGTACATTCTATCTTTTGTCTATCCTGTTAGTATGCCCGTGACACTCGTGACAGTAGTTCCTGGCACACACGTAGTGGTTATTTTGGGATTTTGGGCTATATATATATATATATATATATATATATATATATATATATATGCACGTCTGTTGGCTCACGCTTCTTTATAGCTATTTTATCTACCACTGAGTTATTATGTTTCGATATCCTGATTTAACTTGTTAAATTCGGTAAATTGGTGAATAATCGAACCAAGTAAAACGAAACACTTAGTGAAATATATGTTGGCTTGCCTAACCCCGTTGTTGGGCGCCATCACTACCTGGATTAGGATTCTGGGTTGTGACATCAAACTCCCACTACTCACACTCCAAAGCACATCACTCAAAGATATCAGACCCCGACAGTTCTACTAAATGGGACAGTTCAGCTTATTTTTGCTACACATCCTAGGGAAAGACTCGTTATGTCAGATGAGGGGCTGAAGATGTTGGACAAGTTCACCAAGATGTTTTCCCCTCACTTTGGTAGTACACCTTCTAAGGACCCCCAGTATTTCTTGGATCTTTTCCGTAAGATATTGCACAACATGGATATAATGGAGTCCAACAGAGTTTATTTCGTAGTGTTTCAGATGCATTTTTCTACCAAGAGGTAGTGGCACGTGTATGCTTAAGGCAGGCCAGCAAGTTCACCTCCTCTCACTTGGGCTCAGTTTTCATAGCTGTTCTTAGAGAAGTTCATTCCCTTCACTCAGAGAAAGGACTTTAGTAGTCAGTTTGAGCACCTTTAGCAGGGTAGCATGGCTGTATTTATCACGACATACGGCTATCCTAATCCTCACTTAGAGTGAGAGAGTGTAGAGGTTATAGATTTTCTGACGTATGGTATCAGGCTACAGATGGCCAAAGAGACCAAGTATGATATTTCCTTTACTAGAGTTATGGAGATCGCCATGAGGACCGATCGTTTCAGAGGTCGGGATAGGGAGACGACCTCTAACAAGAGGCCTCGTCATTTGGGAGGATTTAGTAGTGCCTCGTCTAGAGGCCGAGGTTGGATTGTGAGGGGCGAGTCTAGCAGACCTCTTTATCATTTGGCACCACCCAGTCGAGGAGATTTAGTATATCCTTTGTTCATTGCACCCACAACACTATGTTCTTATCGCACTCCATCAATTTAGGATTTATTAGTACCGGGCTCTTCTAGTGGCTATTCTTGTTTAGGGGGTCCGACTCAGGCCCTGCAGTTATTCGCATTCCATGGTTGCTCCGAGTGTGTGGTGTTGGGCATGTTAGGAAGTATTTCCCCCATTTGTACAAAGGTCGAGTGTAGTAGGGTGGCAAGACTATGACTCCCGCACTAGTTGGTACACCACACGCTCAGGCAGATCCGGGTGGTGGTCGATCGTGATGAGGTCGTCTTAGAGGGGGAAATCAGAGTAGTGGAGGTCAGTCCATATATTACGCAATATTATGGAGAACTGAGGCTATTCCTATAGATACGGTGATTACATGTATTGTTTTGTGTGCCAACGAGATGCTTTAGTATTGTTTGATCCTGGTTCTACTTATTCATCTATGTCATCATACTTTACTTCTTGTCTAGATATGCCTCGTGGTTATCTTGATATCCATGTTCATGTGTCTACACCGGTTGGGGATTCTATTGTGGTGGATTGCGTGTATCGATCGTGTGTGGTCACTATTTGTAGTTTTGAGATTAGCCCAGACTTCCAATAGTTAGATATGGATGATTTTGATTTAATCTTAGGTATGAATTGGTTATCCCCATACTATGTTTGTTACACCTCACAGTATTACGTCGATGTTACACCTCGTAGTATTGTACGTTGGATTTATCGTAAGATAATTAACATCAGTTCAAGGACAAGATTATTTTGAGGTTGCAAGTATTATGCTATTTATAACAAGTGATAAGTAAAGTCGTGAAGGTCAGAGGGTAAACGAGTTGAAGAAATGAGTTTCTTCGAAGTTTGACATTTTGAGATAAAATACGGTCCAAGCTATAATACAACGTATTTATTGACTAGTGGCGTACAAGATACCACATGACCATGATAGTATGGTATATGAAGTATATTAGTATTTAAGTAAATTTTGTGCTAGAATTAATTATGTGAATAATTGATTAATTGTGGGAATAACTATGGTATTAAATAGGATTAAGTGGATAAAGACCTGTAACAGGCTGCCACATGGCATTAAGTTAGGACAAGGGTGGGACCAATGTGCATATATGAGTCATAGCACTTGATAAGCCCTATTTACACGTGAAAGTGCAAGACCTATCCATTAAGCCTTATGTTATTCTTTTTTGGCAATTTGAGATATATAAAGAATGTTGAATACTTTCCTTCTATTGTTGGGGATCCTCTTACCTTAGAACATATCCAAAAAAACATACACATAATACTCCATGTATTCAACAACATGAAGTATGCCATGATCATAATAACTAATTAGTTCTTGTCCAAAGATTTAGAAGGAGCAAAAGTTGTTCTTTGTAAGCTCAAGTAAAAGTGTCTGATAAATTCGTCAAGTAAGGTATGTTTAGGCTATCACTTCTTTCCTTTTTGCATGATCCATACGATACAAATGAAACGAGAAAATACACAACTCTCATAAATGACTATATTCATAAAAGTACTAGAGGTTCTCATGTTCTTGATTCCCCACGTGTCTTAATATATATATATATATATATATATATATATATATATATATATATATATATATATATATATATATGGTATGAGGAAAGTTTATGGCGTTGTATACGTACCATTGTTAGCAGTGTTCTCCAAGGCAACAGCTACCAATCAAGTATTCGGATGGCTTCGTATGAGGATTTATGTGTGAGGCGATGTCGTTCTCCATTTGGTTGGTTTGAGCTTGATTAGGCTAGGTTGTTGGGCACATATCTACTTTGTAATGCTTTGAAGAAGGTTAAATTGATTCAGGAGCGGCTTCGTTCATCGCAGTCCAGGCAAAAGTTTTAAGATGATAGAAAGGCTTGTGATGTGGCATTCATGGTAGGTGAGAGAGTTCTACTAAGAGTTTTGTCTATGAAGGGTGTGATGAGGTTCCAGAAGTAGGGCAAGTTGAGCCCTCAGTATATGGTCCTTTTGAGGTTCTAGAGAAAGTTAGAGAGGTGGCCTACAGACTTGCCTTGCCACCTAGCTTATCGGGAGTTCATCCGGTATTTCATATTTCCATGCTACGAAAGTACTATGAGGATTCTTCGCATGTGTTAGATTTCCGCACGGTGCAGTTGGACAGGAATTTGACTTAAGTTGAGGGGGTGGTAGCCATTTTGGACAGGGAGGAGTCGAAAAATATTGTATCGGTGAAGGTCTAGTGGAGAGGTCAATCGGTCAAGGAGGAGACTTGGAAGACCGAGCACGGCATGCAACGCAGATATTCTCACCTTTTCGGCACCTTAAGTATGATTCTAGACACATTCGAGGATGAATGTTTATTTAAGAGATGAGGGATGTAATGACCCAACCGGTCATTTTGTGTATTTGAGTCACGTTTCCCTATTTGATGCTTCTCGTGTGCTTAGTTGTGGCTATGTAACTTGCGGGAATGGTTGGTTTGGTTTTGGAGAGGTCTTGGATTGACTGGAACACTTAGTTCCTAGTTTTGAAACTTAAGTTGCAAGTGTTGACTAAGTTTAATTTTTGGGTATTGGACCTTGGATCAGAGTTTTGATAGTTTTGTTGGGTCTGGAAGTTTATTTTGGATTTTGACATATGTCCGAAGTTGGATTCGGAGGTTCCTAGATTTGTTTGGCTCTAATTGGAGAAAGTTGGAAATTTGATGGTTTAGAAGTCATGGGATTGACCCATAGTTGATTTTCTGGTTATCAAATTCTGTTGGGGTTCTGAGCCTAGGAATAGCTTCGTACGTTGATTTATAACTTGTGTGTAAAATTTGGGATCACTCCGAGTTATTTAGGCATATTCGACATGAGATTGGGAGTTGGAAGGAAGAGTTCATTAAGCTTGAATTGGTTTGTTATTCATGATTTTGGTGTTATTTTATGTGGTTTGAGGCCTCGATTAGGCCCATGATATGTTCTGGGAATGGTTGGTGCGATTGGAAGGAGTCTCGTGAGCCTCGAATGTATTTCGGATAAGTTTCGGACCATTTCTCACATATTGGAGTTTGTTGGTTTTTCTGGTATTGGTGTCTTCATCGTGATCGTGGATGGATCACGTAATCGCACAGGTTCTTGTGGTTGCTAGAAACTTTTACACTTCGTGTTCACGAGATGAGTGAAGCGTTCGCGTTGGACTAGACGATGAAGCTTCGTGTTCGCGCACAATGACCGCATTCACCGAGGCGAGTGGTTGGGAAGGAGGTTAGACTACGCGACTGCGAGAGGGAATCGCGTTTGCGTAAGCCTGGCTAGTGAATTGTCGCATTCGCGGAAGGCAATGTTGAGCAGATGAGTTTTTAGCCTTCACGATCATGATGTAGGTCCCACGAGCGGGATGCATATGCCTGGGCATACCTTTAAAATATCATTTTCATAATTTCGATCTTTATTTTAGCTTTCGAATGGTGAATCTAAGTGAAGAAAATCGAAAATGTTGGCAATGCTTTTCTAAAATAAAAATGGGGATTTGAACCCCAATTCGGAGTAGGATTAGGATAGAATTAGTATGGTTAGACTCGTATTTGAATGGGGATAAAATTTGTAATTTTGTCGGGTTCTAGTAGGCAGGCCCGCATTAACTTTTTGGTTGACTTTTTTATTTTGATAAAGATCGAACCTTTTTTGTTTGGGTATTATTTCCTACGGCATTATTTGATGTTATTAAGTTATTTTTTAGTAGCTTCGAGTCGTTCGGAAGTTGAATTCAATGGGAAGGGATTTTTAAGTATTAATTTACACAATTTAAGTTAAGTAACATGTCTAAACTTGGTTTGAGGGTAATTTCCTCCATTGGCTACAGTATTTGAGATACATTCGGGGTGACGCACGTGCTAGGTGACAGATGTATATGCGTGCACCAGGGTTATTCATGGATCGGGCAGACCATAGGTTATTATATGTCTTGTTTGATACCCATGCCTCGTTATATATGTATTTTTCTTACTTCTAAGACTATTTGAACGTCTTACTATTAATTGAACGTATCTCTCTCTCTCTCTCTCTCTCTCTCTCTCTCTCTCCCAACGGCTATCTCCTATCTATCTATCTCTCTCTCTCCATCTTCGAAAAACAGCCACCTCCGGCGAGCAGCCAACGCCGGCGTTAGCTGACCAGTAGTCCAGGCAGGTAGGTCACTTCTCTCTCTCCTCTCTCCTCATTTCTCTCTCACCTCTCTTCTCTCTTCCACCCTCTCCGTCTTCCTCGTTTCTGAAAACCCTAGGCTCTCCCGTTAGTGACTGCTTCATCCGGCAACCCCCACCTTCTTCTTACCTCCCCTTGCCACCCCCTTTTTTCGTTCCTCTGTTTTCCCGCCCCTCTCTATTCTTTGCGCCCACTCTTTTTTCCCCTTCTCTCCCTCTCTTCTTGCTGCTTCCTTGGTTTGGGCTCCGATTTCCTCCACCAGTGATGTTTGCTTTATCAAGCGTCGTGTGAGTAGGCATCTACGGCTGCTAGTTAAACGGTTAGCAGGTTCAGTTGTGACAGTTCCCCCCCCCCCTCCAAGACATTGTTGGTTTCATAATATTTGTGATTGTCAGGTTATCAGCCCCGGCGTACGGGCAAGTAATGGGTTCACCTCTGGTTAGCGTTAGCAAAGGACATCGTGAATTTGGTAGGAGAGCGGCAAGCCTCGCAAACTCGAGTATACATCCAGTCAAATTCTCAGGTTCTATTCTTGGGAGTTGGTACCTCTCGTTCTCTTGACCCCCTCCCTTCTCTGCTCCCCTACGTTTTCCATATTAGTTTATTTTAGCCTAGTATGTCACAATATTAGCACGCTAGTAACTTCAACTTGTTTTCTTAGCAATTTTCTTTGGTTATCGTAGGTACTGTGGTTGTGGTCTATAATGGTAGAATAAGGTCATATTCTCGGGTGGGGTGTGAGTCGAGGCAGGGAGTAGGGGGTAGGGTAGGAGGTAAGGGGGTAAGGGGGAAATGGGGCCTATAGGTTGAGGATTGGGTCATGGAACACACGGACGCTAACGGGTAAGTCTATCGAGTCAAGGCAGAAGAATGCAGATGGGTTTAAATTATGGTATTTTGGAGGCTTGAAGGGTAAGAACGGAGTGGGTATCTTGGTGGATAGGGAACTTAGAGAGATGGTGGTAGAGGTTAGGCGAGTGAGCAATAGATTAATGGATATTAAGTTAGTGGTTGGTTGGCTCACTCTGAATGTTATTAGCGCTTACGCTCTTCAAGTGGGCTTGGATGAGGAGGTAAAAAGGCGTTTCTGGGAGGGTTTGGATGCGGTGGTGCGTGGTCTTTCACCCACGGAGAAGTTATTTGTATGAGAGATTTCAACAGGCATATCGGGACGTCTGTTAGTGGCTATGACGAGGTTCATGGTGGCTTTGGCTTTGGAGATAGGAACAGAGGTGGCACCTCTCTGTTGGATTTCGCTAAGGCTTTTGACTTGGTGATTGTGAACTCTAACTTCCCAAAGAGGGAGGAGCACTTGGTTACATTTCAAAATTCACTGACTAAGACACAGATCAACTATCTACTCTAAAGGAGGTACGATCCAACATAGGCTACTAGTGATGGACGTCAGAATAATGATAAGAAGGGAGAAGAACATGGTTCGGGGTCGTCCTAGGAGTGGGGGCCTGGAGGAGCAGCGGGGACGTGAGTGGTATGTGGAAAATTACAGCAAACTCTATAAGGGAGGTCGCGAGAGAGGTGTTAGGGGTCTCGAAGGGTTACTAGGGTAGTCCAGGGGCGATTGGTGGTTGAATGCCGAGGTCCAGGGAAAGGTGGAAGAAAATAAATCGAAATACCGGAGGTTAGTGGAGAGTACAAACGAAGAGGAAATGAGGATGAGCAGAGAAAGATATAAGTCAACTAGGAAGGTGGCGAAGTTAGCGGTTACAGAGGCCAAGACGACAATGTTTGGTCGCCTGTACGAAGAACTGGGGGACAAAGGCAGGGATAAGAAGTTATAACCACTAGCCAAGGAGAGAGAGAGGACAACTCGTGATCTAGACCAAGTGAGGTGCATCAAGGACAAAGAAGGTATAGGTTGGTAGAAGATACTCAAATCAAGCGGAGATGGCAGACTTACTTTCATAAATTGTTGAATGACGAAGGGGATAGAGATATTGTGCTAGGGGAATTGGAAAACTCTAAGAGTCATCAAACCTTTAGCTACTGTAGGTGCATTAAGGTCGAGGAGGTCATGGGGCTATGCGTAAGATGCGCAGCGGCAGAGCTTCCGGGCCCGACGAGATTCTTGTCAAATTCTGGAAGTCGGTGGGTTGAGCGGGATTAGAGTGGCTAACTGGACTATTTAACATTATTCTCAAGACAACAAATATGCCTGAAAAATGGAGGTGGATTACGATGATACTGTTGTACCATAACAAAGGCGATATCCTGAACTGTAACAACTATAGGGGTATGAAGTTACTAAGTCATACCATGAAAACTTGGGAGAGGGTAGTGGAAGTGAGGGTGAGAAGGTCGGTGTCGTTATCTGATAACCATTTTGGGTTCATGCTTGGACGTTCTACTACATAAGTTATCCATCTTATAAGGAGGTTGGTTGAACTATACAGGGATAGGAAGAAGGATTTGCACATGGTGTTTATTGACCTACAAAAGCCATATGACAAGGTCCCTAGGGAAGTTCGGTGGAGGTGCCAGGAGGTGAAAGGTGTTCTGGTTGCTTATATTAGGGTGATTAAGGACATGTATGATGGAGCTAAGACCTGGGTTAGGAAAGTGGGGGCGAATCTGAGCATTTTTTGGTTGTTATGGGTTTATACCAAGGCTCGGCGCTAAGTCCGTTCTTATTTGCCCTGGCGATAGACGCACTGACACACCATAAAAAAAGGGGGTGCCATGGTGTATGTTATTCGCTGATGATATTGTTCGGATTAATGAGACGCAAGACGGTGTTAACACGAGGTTGGAGATTTGGAGACAGACTCTTGATTCTAAAGGTTTCAAGTTGAGTAGGACTAAGATGGAATACGTAAAGTGAAAGTTCAGCGGCATTTCGAGAGAAGAGGACATGGACGTGAGGCTTGAATCTCAAGTCATTCCCAAGAAGGATAGCTTCAAGTACCTGGGGTCGGTTATCCTGGAGTATGAGGAGATTGATGAGGATGTTACGCACCGTATAGGGGTGGGGTGGATGAAATGGAGGCTAGCGTCTGGTGTCTTGTGTGACAGGAAGGCACCCCTGAAATTAAAAGTTAAGTAATATAGAGTGGTTGTTAGACCGGCCATGATGTATGGTGCTGAGTATTGGCCAGTCAAGAATTCTCATATCCAGAAGATAAAAGTTGCATAAATGAAGATGTTGAGATGGATGTGCGGACACACTAAGACGGATAAGATTAGGAATGAAGATATCCGAGGGAAGGTGGGTGTGGCTCCCATAGAAGACAAGATGCGGGAAGCTAGGCTTAAATGGTTACGTGCGAAAGAGAAGCACAGATCTCTCAGTTAGGAGGTGTGAACGGCTGGCCTGGATGGGAGTCAGAAAAGGTAGAAGGCGACCAAAGAAATATTGGGGAGAGGTGATCAGACAGGAGCTGGTGCGACTTCAGATTTCCGAGGACATGGCCCTTGATAGGAAATTGTCAAGGGCAAGCATTAAGGTTGAAGGTTAGGAAGTAGGAGGCTAGCGTATGCTTAGGACTGCAGGTTCGATTGTAGGAGTCTATTCCACTGGTGTTGTGTCTTAGGGTGCCAGTGGCTATTGTTGTATCCATATTACTATATTGTGTCTATAGTATTGTACCAATGTTACTGCTTATTATTATTATTGCTTTCTCTCTATTCCCTGATTATTACGTTGCTGACGTTATCTCTCTTTTTTTATGCTTACTCTGATATTACTGTGTCGCTGTCTCTTTTCATCTTATTTAGCCGATGGTCTATCAGAAATAGCCTCCCTACTCCGAGTAAGGTCTGCATATACACTACCCTCCCCAGACCCCACTTGTGGGATTCAACTACTTTGTTGTTGTTGTTGTTGTTATCACGACCAAAATCGATGGGCAGCGACGAGCACCCGGTTGCTTACTCAACCGAGTACCAACATAACATATCTTTTCGTATCATACTATGATAGATAACTGAGCCGGAGAGGCTGCCGTGAAATAGATGGAATACAACATGTAACACCAACTTATACATAAGACATATGGGCCTCTAAGACCAAAATAACCACTCGTACACTGAACATAGGCCGACAAGGCCATACAATCTTTTACGTAAATGACATCTATCTACAAGCCTGTAGGGACAGAGCCCCGCCATACCAAACAATTCACATCTAAATCATACTGACCTAACAAGCAACTCCGGAGCAAATGGAGTGCACCAACATCTTCCGCTGAACTGATCGCCTACTTGGAGGACTCTCAACCTGTCTTTCGAGATCTGCGGGCATAAAACGCAGTGTCCCCAGGAAAAAGGGATGTCAGTACAAATAATGTAACGATTATGTAAGGAATGAAAATCATTAAATAATAGACATGAGAGAAACATCGAGTAAAAGACTCGACATAAACGTCTGCATAGATCTCTGAATCCTTTCATTTTTATAATGTCATGCATATGCATATAAATGTAATATCATGCATAAGTATATGCGTTCATAACATCATCAAGCCTCTATGGGCATCTTGATGTGCCGGAGAATTGCGGCACATTTAATGTCAAACTGCTTAGATTATAGCTTGTTTTCAAGAGCATTTACCCTTTATACTTATGGAATTTTGATGTTTTGCAGTGCATGAGGCTTAAACACTCAAGAACGTGGAAAAGAGATAAAAAAAAGCTAAAAATGAGGGAAAGAGCAATATGTGATCGCAGAATGCACAAGGAAGTACCGCAGACCTGCTATGCGGACCGCAGATGGGCCAGTTGGATCGCAGACTTCAACAGAAAGATTAGCCAATTTCAAGAGCAAAATTGCGGTCCATTATGCGATCGCATAACTCATCTGCGAGCTGCATAACTGACCGCAGAACCACCAATGCCTGAATCCATCTCAATAATGCGATGCAGTTCTGCGGTCGCATCTCAGCAATGCGGACCGCAGACCAAACAATGTGATGGGAACCTGGAAACTAGGGTTTTACGTATGCGATGTCCCTGTGAAGAATGGGAACTGCATACCTGTTCTGCGACAGGAATGCAGTCGCATAGCTGACTTGAAAGGGTATTTTTGTCCGTTTTGGCCCCGATTTTTAGCCCACTATAAATAGATTTATTTGGATTTTGTGGGTCATTCTTGTCTTGTTTTAGAGCTACAACATACCTTTGGAATATTCGTCTTTTTTGGAAGTGTTAGAAGTGAAGATTCTTGTATTTTGTAAGCATTCATGGAATTAAATACTCTTATCTTTTTATCATTTTGTATGAGTGGCTAGTTTTAAATACTAAGGTTGTGGACCCTAAATGGGTGTTATGTTATTGGGTATTTGACATTGAATATATATATAATGGTTGGTTGATATTTCTTTACTTCTCATTATTCATTTATTGTTGGCCGTTGCAAACATTAACAAGTGCCATTAATTCTTTCTTAGCTCGGAAAAGTGAGTTATAATTGGTAGGAGTAAATATCAAAGACTCAAGGCTTTAAACCTTGTTTAATAGAATCGCTTAGGGATATGTGGATGTTATTTGGCATTAATTGATTACTCTTCATTGCAAATCTTTTATATTTGGGAAAATCATAAAGAGGAAATACGACCCAACTCTTGGAAAATATTGGGTGGTCATTTAGAAATCATTTGCATATCTAAAGGGCCTTCCATTAGAAATATATCATATTAATACCCATTAGCATTACATTTCAATGAAGGGGACACAACCTTGGTTTAGTTAATTACATTAGTTACAACTCTAATTAATCATCTTTGTTACTATTACAATTAAATCATTACACAATCAATTCCCATATTCTTGTTACATTAACGGAATAGGAATACGATTTAAGTTAAGATCACACTACCGAAGTAATCCTTTCACGCCTATTCCCTGTGGGATTCGACCCCAACCTTGTTGGGTTATTATATTTGACTTCAACCGCTTTACACTATTTTTAAGGTGTAATTTGAGCGTATCAATTTTTGGCGCTGTTGCCGGGGAATACGGTTTTGAAATTACTAGATAGTGTGTACTTTACTTGATATCTTTTTCTATTACATCACACGTTGCTCGTTTTGTTTGGTGAACTAGGTGAAAATGGCCAATGTTGAGTATGATGAAGAGGAGAACCCGTTCGCCGACATCGAGGAATATATTGACGACACCAATGATATCCTCCCTCCGTTAGTTGGTGCATCTACTTTCAAAGTGGATCATGGAATGATTCTATTGCTCAAGGCGGAAGGATTGTTCCATAATTCAACGGATGATGACCCGTCGCAACACCTAAGGAAATTCTTGGGTGTATGCGCCATGCACAAACAAACCAATGTGACGGATTATGCTTTAAGGTTGCGTGTGTTCAAGTACTCGTTGGAGGGAGAAGCGAAAAAATTGCTCCAAAACTTACCTCCTCAAACTATCACAACATGGCCCGAGCTTGTCCGAGCCTTCTTAGCAAAGTGGTTCCCAGATAGCAAAAAGTCAGAGCTCAGAGACAAAATATTTTTTTTCAAGCAACTGCTAGGGGAGCATTTACACGAGGCATGGGATCGGTTCAAGCTATACCTAGTGAGATCACCAAACCATGGTTCCCAGACCATATTCTGATGGAAAAGTTCTATATGGGTTTGGAACCACTATCCCAGTCCATCGCTAAAAATGCCGCAGATGGATCCTTCATGGACAAGTCATTCGCTAGGATCACTCAAATTCTAGACAAAATTGCTAAGCACAATCAATCATGGCATTCGGAGGATACTAGTGGTGGAATTTCTTACGGTACTCCCTCTCTTACCAACATGATTAAAGAAAATCAAGAGAGAGATCAAGTGATTGTCGGTCTTGCTACTAACATTGATGTGTTGACAAAGATGTTCATTGGGAGTCAACCAAAAAAGGTAAATATGGTGGAAGACATGCAATCAATGGGAAATCAAGACTTTGAAGAAGCAAATTATGTCAAAAACTCTCATGGTGGTTACCGCCAACAAAACAACTGGATACCAAACCCGCAAAGGCAAGGCCAAGAAAATTGGCCATGATCAAACTGGTCAAGGATCGTGGAACAACAACAACAACAATTATGCCAATAGAAGTTCCAACCCTTATCTTCCACCAAGAGGGCAGTATTCCAACTCTTCACAATACAAAGAGGGTCCATCAAATGAGACCAAAATGGAAGTGATGCTTGAGAGAATCTTCCAAAATCAAGAGCGAAGTAATGCAACAATGAAAAACATGTCCGAGGTGGTGGGATCACACACTGCTTCCATTCAGAAGCTCGAGATGCAAATGAGGGATTTGTCACGAGAACAAAATCCCAAGCTAAAAGGTACTCTTCCTAGTGACACGGTGGTCAACCCAAAAAGTGGTCCAAGCGGACCATCTTCTCATTGCATGGCCATCACAACTAGAAGCGGTAAGGTTCTCCCGGATGAGAGTGAGAAAGTGGTTGATGTAGAAAGTCTTGATCAAGGAGTGGAACCACAAGTTGAGTTGCCGGTTGTGGTGGAAGTTGAAAAGGCACCCCAAGAGGTAAAGATCCAAAGAGCAAAGCACGGAGAGGTTACAGAAGAGGTGAAGGAGACCTCAAAGGCTCCTCCACCAATTCCACGACCTACTCCTTCATTCCTTCAAAGGCTTACACGAAGGGTGGATGATGGAAAGTTTGAAAAGTTCTATGACATATTGAAGAAATTATCGGTGAAAATCCCATTCTTGGAGGCCTTCCAAGAGATGCCGGGATTTGCCAAGTACTTGAAGGAGTTGATGACAAAGAAAAGAACGACAAAGAATGAGCTGGTGAACTTGACTCATCGGGTAATTTCAATAATTGCTACAACAACTGTGGAGAAAAAGGGAGACCCGGGGGCTTTCACTATCCCATGCACCATTGGGTTGAGAGATTTTGCTAGAGCACTTTGTGACAATGGTGCTAGTGTAAATTTGATGCCTCTTGCAATCTACAAGCAAGCGGGATTGGGGTTACCAAAACCAAGTAGCATGTGATTACAGATGGCCGATCGATCAATTAAGAAACCTGTGGGCATTGTTGATGACGTCTTGGTGAAGGTGGGGAAATTCCTTCTCCCTGGCCAATTTTGTCATCTTGGATTGTGCGGTGGACAAGGAGATTCCTATCATTTTAGGAAGACCATTCCTTGCAACGGGAAGTGCTTTATGGATTCGAAACGACATGAAATCAAGTTCCGAGTTAATGATGAGGAAGTCACCTTCCAAGCTAGCAAGGGGTTGAAATTGCCAAACGCATACGAGGGAATCTCGGTAATTGATGTTATTGATGAGGTTGAAGATTCCATTAAGATGAAGATGGAAGAAGAATGCCTCGGCGAGGCACTGGCGGCAATCTTGGTGAACTTTGATGGTGAGAACATTGAGGGGTATGTGGAGATAGTAAACGCATTGGAAGGACGTGGGTCTTATACATATGCACCAAATAAGCTTTCTCTTGACTTAGAAAATAGAGCTACTCCTCCAGCCAAGCCCTCAATCATTGAGCCACCACATCTTGAGATCAAACCACTTCCATCACACTTGAGGTACAAATTTCTTGGCTCTAATAACACTTTACCAGTAACTGTGTCTTCTTTGTTGAATGATGTGCAGGTTAATGAATTGTTGATTGTATACTGGGAGCACCGACAAGCACTCGGATGGACAATAGCGTACATCCGAGGAATCCCCGTCGGGATATGCGAGCACAAAATGCAATTGGAAGAAGGGAGCAAACCAAGTGTGGAACATCACAGAAGATTAAATCCCTCAATGAAAGAGGTGGTCAAAAAGGAGATAATTAAATGGTTGGATGCCGGGGTTGTCTACCCCATTGCGGAGAGTCCGTGGGTGAGTCCGGTACAATGTGTGCCAAAGAAGGGAGGCATGACGGTGAATCACAACGAAAATAATGAGCTTATCCCCACTCGAACGGTGACGGATGGAGAGTATGCATGGACTACTGGAAGCGTAACAATGCCACTTGCAAGGATCATTTCCCTATGACTTTTATTGATCAAATGCTTGATCGGCTAGCGGGAAGATCCTTCTACTGCTTCCTCGATGGATATTACAGCTACAATCAAATTAATATAGCCTTGGAGGATCAAGAGAAAACCACATTCACTTGCCCGTATGGGACCTTTGCCTTTAGCCGGATGCCATTTGGTTTGTGCAACGCCCCGGCTACTTTTCAACGATGTATGATGTCCATTTTCTCCGACATGGTGGAATACTTCCTAGAAGTTTTCATGGATGATTTTTCGGTGGTCGGTGACTCCTTCGAGCATTGTCTTGACAACCTTAGACAAGTGCTCAAAAGATGTGAGGAGACCAACCTCGTGCTTAATTGGGAAAAGTGCCACTTTATGGTGGACGAGGGCATTGTCTTGGGGAACAAAGTTTCAAAAAGTGGCATTGAAGTTGACCGGGAGAAGATTGAGATCATCTCCAAGCTCCCTCCTCCCACTTCGGTAAAGGGCATTCGAAGCTTTCTTGGTCATGCCGGATTTTATCGGCACTTTATCAAGGACTTTTCAAAAATTGCAAATCCTATGTGCAAGCTCCTTGAAAAAGATGCCAAGTTCGTGTTCAATGATGAATGCCTCAAAGCATTTGAGGAGCTTAAGGAAAAGCTCACCACGGCTCCCATTATTTTCACACCGGATTGGTCTCTTCTATTCGAGCTCATGTGTGACGCCAGTGGTGTAGCTATTGGAGCGGTTTTGGGTCAAAGGCACAACAAAGTCCTCCACCCAATTTATTATGCAAGCAAAACTCTCAACGGAGCACAAATGAACTACACAGTGACGTAGAAAGAGCTCCTTGCTATTGTGTATGCTTTTGAGAAATTCGAGCCTATTTGTTGGGATCCAAGGTGGTGGTCTACACAGACCATGCTGCTCTTCGCTACCTTATGGCAAAGAAAGATTCCAAGCCAATATTAATCCGGTGGGTCCTCCTATTGCAAGAATTTGACTTTGAAGTCAAGGATCGGAAGGGCACCGAAAACCAAGTTACGGATCATCTTTATAGAATTTAAGAAGACGGGCGCCCAAAGGATGACCTTGATATCGATGATGCCTTTCCTGATGAGCATATTTTGGAATTATTTTCTTCAACTACTCCTTGGTACGCTGACATTGCAAATTATTTGGTGAGTGACCTTATCCCAGATGACTTGGAAGCATATCAAAAGAAGATATTTTTGAGGGAATGCCGGCAATACTATTGGGAGGAGCCATTCTTGTTCCGCATCTGTGCGGACAATATTATCAGAAGGTGTGTCCCAGAAGAAGAAGTGATGCCAATTCTAAAGGCATGCCATGACTCACCAGTGGGGGGTCATCACAGATGGAATCGGACGGCAGCGAAAGTGCTCGAATGTGGATATTACTGGACATCTCTCTATCATGATTCTAATCAAATGGTGACCAATGCCAAAGACAAGGATAAATCTCCAAGAGACACGAAATGCCCATGAACTTTGTGTTGGAGGTTGAAAATTTTGATGTGTGGGGATTTGACTTCATGGGACCCTTTGTAAGTTCTTGTGGGATGAAGTACATTCTGGTAGCTGTGGACTACGTGTCCAAATGGGTTGAAGTTGTTTCCTTGCCAAACAATGAGGCAAGGAGTGTGACCGCATTATTGAAAAGAAACATATTCACACGGTTCGGCACTCCTAGAGCCATTCTCAGTGATGGTGGTTCTCATTTTTGTAACAAGGCTTTCAATGGGCTGTTGGAGAAATACGGTGTCAAGCATAAGGTGGAAACGCCTTATCATCCCTAGTCGAGTGGCCAAGTAGAAGTCTCTAACCGGGAGATCAAAAACATCCTAGCAAAATCAGTTAACGCAAACCGGACCGACTGGTCAAGGAAGCTAGATGATGCATTATGGGCCTATCGTACAGCATACAAAACTCCCATTGGTGCTTCTCCCTACCGGCTAGTGTTCGGAAAGGCTTGTCATCTACCCGTGGAGCTTGAGCATAAAGCCATGTGGGCACTCAAAAAATTGAACCTGGATTGGACTGAAGCTGCAAATTTGAGGCTCAATCAACTCAATGAAATGGAGGAATTCCGTTTCCATGCTTACGAGAGTGCAGCTATGTATTAAGAGAGAATGAAATTTTTCCATGACAAGAAGATTTTGAAACGAGAGTTCAAAGCCGGTGACTTGGTGTTGCTCTTCAATTCCCTACTCAAACTCTTTCCGGGCAAGCTCAAATCCAAATGGTCTGGTCTTGTCAAAGTGATAGATGTATCCCCATTTGGCGTTGTGGAACTAGTAACTGAGGACGGACTAGGTACGTTCAAAGTCAATGGCCAACGCATCAAACACTACTTTGGCACAGATGGCGAGAGGCATGTTGTAGAGCAGTTGGCTCTTAAGGATGGTCCTTGCCCCACTGATGAATGACTTCAAGAAAATACCAACTTCGTCGTGTCGCGACGTTAAATCAAGCGCTTCATGGGAGGCAACCCATGTGTGGTAACACACTTTTGTCTTTTTAATTTTTTATTTTTGAGTAAATAAGATTCTTTGAGCAATTAAAAGGGCGTGTGAGTGTAGGTGGTTCAAAGGAACACAGAAACATGGAAAAATTGAAAGTAAAGGGCACGCAAGGAGAAATTGGCCATCCTGCGACGCATATGCGATCGCATTTCATCTCTGCGGCTCGCACTGTAGTCGCAGACATAGGCAGTGAGTTGAGGAAATTTTCATGGCTATGCGAACCGCATTTCAAGTATGCGATCAATAGTGCACTGCATTTCGAACCCAGGCTAAGCTAATGAAGATACCGCCGCATAACCATTATGCGGTCGCATGTCGGGTCATGCGGCCTTAGTCCCATCGCAGAATGCCCAGGTAAGTCCCCTACCCCTGTCTAACCCCCACGTCTCTCTAACTATTCACCCCCACTTTCACACACCCACCCAAAACTAACCCAAAACAAAAGATTTTTTTTTCACAAACCAAAGACAAAAACAAAAAAAAAACAAAAACAAGAAAAGAAAAGACAGATAAACGGGAAGAGGGAAGCCAAAACAAAGTATAACGGTCAATTGAATTAACATTTTCTTGCTTAAAATCATCTTCAAGGATTCAAGTTCCGTATTTGTTCAAATTTTCAAGTTCATTCCATACTCCTCTGGTATGCTTCCTTCCCCTCATCTCAACCTTTCTTCATTTTCTTTATTTATTTTTTCCAGGTTAATCTCCGTGTACGATTTGAATGTTGCAATTTTTGCTTTTCGTCTTTTTATTTTTCCTTCTGGGTCTAAGTCTGATCGTAAAAGGGAGGGGGAAATAGTGATTTACAAGTGAAAACAAGGCCTGGTAGGTAGGGAAACGAAAATCACCATTGTTAGGGTTAAAAGCTTCAAACACGATAGGTTCTGCGGTCCGCATTTTGATTATGCGGACCACATTTGTGTTGCATGTTGAACCCTAGGTCGAATAAGTAAGAAACCACAATGCGACGAATATGCGATCGCATAGTTGAAATGTGGACCACAGATGCGTCGCAGACCTACACAGTGTGCCTCCCAATCCAACCCCTCTTTTGCGACGAGTCTGTGATCGCAGACTCACCTTTGCGGTGGTTTATGCGATCGCATAATGGCATCACATTTTTTTTTGCATGGTTCTGCGATGACTATGCAAACCACATAATGGATATGCGATCACATATGTCATTGCATTACTGATCTCCTTCACGCAACCTGCCACTATGCGACGGGTCTGCGGTGCGCATAGTGGTTATGCGATTGCATACCCTGTCGCGGAGTTGATTTTTTTAGTTCATTTTATTTTATTTTATTATGTCTTCCTCTCCACTCTCACATATGTTTTCTTTGCAGATATGGCTCGCAAACATACATCTTCAGCTAGTAAGAGGCCCTCCTCAAGCCGGTAAGCACCTCCGGCCAAACGAGCACGTCAAGCACCTCCACAATCCGTTGATGCAAGTTCCTCCAAGTCTGATGAGGGGGACACTGAGCCGGAGGTTGACCTAGTGGCTGAGGTAAGGAGGAAGCAAGGTGATGATTACCAGCTCTGGTTCCCGCTCCCTAAATCCAGAGAACTGTACAGAACGGGGCTTGAAAAGCGGAAGATTCTAGCCGAGAAGCAGTTGAGTCTCAACGGCATCCAAGAGCGATATCCCCACATTCTAGTAAACATCAAGGCTAGAAAGTGGGAGCGCTTCACTGAGCCACCTGGGGAGTATAATGAAACCATGGTGAGGGAGTTATATGCCTCCTACGGAGCCTCCATTAATGCTCACCACAAACGCAATAAGATATTCGCTGAGCAAGTTTTGGTTCGGGGAAAGGATGTACTATTCCACGGGGAAGCCATCCAGGCTCATTACATTCCAACAATTCGCTCGAGCGCGGCGTAGTATGATGCCAAATTAGCCAACAAAGATGGAAAACATGCTTGGGTTGCATCTGTGATTGCTAGAGGGACCCCAGCCTGGATTGACCCCAAGTACAAAATCTACAAGGAGGATCTTACGAGAGAAGGGAGATTTTGGCTCGGCTTCATCACTTCACGTTTAGTCCCTACCAGAAATGAAACAGAGATAAGCATTGATAAAGCCATTCTCATTGCTTGCCTTATGACAGGAATCACAATTGATGTGAGCGACATCATCTTCAAGGAAATAGGAGTCTGAGCCTGGCAGACACAAACATCATTCCCGTTCCCCTGCTTGATCACTGCCTTATGTGGGGATGCTCGTGTTCCTTTATTGCCTACCTCTGACAAGAAAGGTCAAGCTGAGAAGGACATCGACATCACACGCATTAGTGATGCGGCGCCA
>ML291413.1:6893-21223 GCA_005239495.1 Nicotiana undulata | reverse complement strand
CTGGGGAGGAAATAGGCATCTCCCGAATTAGTGTGGCGGCGCTACGGAAATTTGCTCCCCCCCCCCCCCCCCAAAGATTCAGATTCAGATTTTTACTGAGGCAGAGACCTCCGACTCTCAGACTCCCATAGCACCTCAGATGGCAGAGACATCCACTGATGCTCTTCAGCCTACTCCTCGGGCCAGTGATCCATCTGCTGTTCCACTTCCAGTTCTTTCACAGCTTGGTCTCCTAGCTCAGCACACAAATTCTAAGGTAGACAAGCTCTTAAGAGACCTTCCCACACTTATCCGGCAGGCCCTGACCCCCATTCAGTCTTCAGTGACTGCTCTACAGGAGCAGCATGTATCTTACGAGTGTCGCCTAAAGGGACTTGAGGCCAGGATTGAGAAGATAGAGCGGGGTGAGGTTGGGGACCTACCAGCGCTCCGTACTGACGTATCTACTTTGAATACTGAGCTCCACAAGATGCAACATTTGGAGTTTGATTTATCTTCTTTCCTGCCCAAGGAAGGTGAGCAGGGAGCAGACATTGCTGACACTGGACTTGACTTCGACTTCTCTACTCTGATGACAGCCCAGGCAGCCCCGACTGTGAGAGTCTCTCAGCCTCCCTCTCCCCCTGTACCAGTTGATGTACCTTCTGGGAGGATTCCGGAAATTTTTCAGCGTCCGAGGCTGAGGAGACTAACGAGGAGGATATTAAATTAGGGTCAGATGATGAGGAGGACCCTCAGGAGAAGGGTAAGGGGATTGCAGTCACCACAGCTGCAGAGAAGGCAGAGGATGAGCAGATACAGATTACGATAGAGCGATCTCTGGTTGACGGAGCCGCCCCGGTTACAGCATCAGTCACTCAGCTTTCAGCAGACGGAGCCAGCAGCTCTCAGGCTCCAGCTTCATATGTGGGACATGAGGACACCCCACCTATAGCAGCAGTCACCCCTCCAGCTGAGTCTTCAGCAGCTCCTCCATTGCCAGTAGACGTTATTCCCCCTGCTGTGACTTCAGCCGATCTGGTTCCATTGGCGATCGTTGACCCCTCTGCCACCCAGCAGACCACGGACTCCCGTAGTGCTTAGCGCGCCCCAGGGAGCCCCTTACTCTATTTTACATTTCTTATGCATTGGGGACAGTGCATGTTGTTCAGTTGGGGTGGTGGCAAGGTAGCTGTATATGAGTATCTTTTGTGACAACTTGGATAATCATTGAACTATTGTACTTGTGTTTGATCTCCAAGTTGTCGAGAAAACGGTGTACATACCCTTTTTGTGATATTAGTGTATCTCATTAGTAGTTAGTTTATGTAGGGTCTTCCTTAGTTGTTAACAATGAATTTCCTTTGGTTTTTCTTCGCCGGGTTCTTTTCCAAGGGTGCAATAGTAGAACCATGGCACTAGGACGAAATGTATTGACCGGTTTTGGTGTAAGTGTCTAGTCTCAAGCATGTGTGTTTGTAAATAATCTACACCCTTTCTTTATAAAAAAAATAAATAATAATAATAATAATAATAATAATAATAATAAATATATCTTTTTGTGTTGAAAAGAAAATCAACTGTGTGAACTTGAGGTTCGCATTTTGACGCTATATGTACTTAGAATTATACATGTAAATATGATGAAAGTTGCAAGTTGTCAAGCCTTGACTCATGAGCTAAAACAATGTTGAGCAAAACAATCATGTGCCATGTGTGTTAGATTTTGTATCAATAATTCTTGTGTTCACTTCTGTCATCTAGAACTTGCCCGATTAGTTTTTCAATGCTGATGATAATTATGTTTGGTTGGAGAAATGACCTTAGGCATTCTTTATGTTATTTGGAAACCCCGCTAGCCTTTCGAGCCACCATTGTATAGATACTATCACTAGTTACCCCATTTGAGCCTTGAACCCTTTCTTTGGTCACCTCATTACAAACCTTTCCCTTTTGTAAAATAATTCCCTTTTTTTGAACCCGTCCCTCGTTGAACATTGAGAATGAGGCAAAAAGCCTAAGTTGGGGGTTTGGTGTCAAAGTGGAGATTGGTAGGGTTGTGTAGTGAGCGTAGAATTTACACCTCAAAAGATTTATTTGAAAATTATTCAAGCTCCAAAAGAAAAAAAAAAGTATATATATATATATATAAAGAGAAAAAGAATAGAAAAAGAGACATGTCTGTAAATAAATATGGGAGCTTTGAATAGATTTAGTGATGTAATTCAAGTAGTTCTATGTTGGTAACTAAATGCAAAGGAGGCTATGTGGAGTGAAAAAGAAACAAAGTGCAACGAGAAAGGAAAATGCGAGTAGTGTTCAAGGAGGGCGTAGTCACTCACCCAAATAATTATCCAACCTTTCCCTGAGCCTACATTACAAGCCAAAAAGTCCTTATGGGATCTCCAACTGAATGTTCTTGAAGAAGCAACAAATTAAAATAAAGGAAAGCCTATGGTATGATGTGTTGTAACACTTGAAACTCTTTGTGAGTGTGAGTGTCTTGGTAGATATGTCCCTTGTTGTTGTCATTGTAAAGATTGTGAGTTGGGACCTTCTTTCTTTCTGGTAAGGGCACATGAACTGTGAAGTTTGACAGTAGTTGAGTTTTTTAAGTCGGATGCAAGTCACTCAGCTGAGAGTAACATTTTGTCAAATTGGTCGAGGCTCAAAGTTCTATAGTTGATTAGTTCCTTGTAAATAGCAGTGACTGTTCATGAAGGGTAAATAAATGAAAATGCATTCTTGTGGGACTGGCACTTAACACTATCCTTGGTCATTACTGTTTCCGGTCATGTATTTGGAGTCTAGGTTAGGATAGAGTCGTTGTTGTTGCTTGAGGACAAGCAAGAGTTTAAGTTGGGAGTTTTGATGTGCTGGAGAATTGCGGCACATTTAATGTCAAACTGCTTAGATTATAGCTCGTTTTCAAGAGCATTTACCCTTTATACTTATGGAATTTTGATGTTTTGCAGTGCATGAGGCTTAAACACTCAAGAATGTGGAAAAGAGATAAAAAGCTAAAAATGAGGGAAAGAGCAATATGTGATCGCAGAATGCACAAGGAAGTACCGCAGACCTGCCATGCGGACCGTAGATGGGCCAGTTGGATCGCAGACTTCAACAGAAAGATTGGCCAATTTTAAGAGCAAAATTGTGGTCCATTATGCGATCGCATAACTCATCTGCGAGCCGCATAATTGACCGCAGAACCACCAATGCCTGAAGCCATCTCAAGAATGCGATGCAGTTCTGTGGTCGCATCTCAGCAATGCAGACCGCAGACCAAACAATGCGATGGGAACCTGGAAACTAGGGTTTTACATATGCGATGGCCCTGTGAAGAATGCGAACCGCATACCTGTTCTGCGACAGGAATGCGGTCGTATAGCTGACCTGAAATGGTATTTTTGTCCATTTTGGCCCCAATTTTTAGCCCATTATAAATAGATTTATTTGGGTTTTGTGGGTCATTCTTGTCTTGTTTTAGAGCTACAACATACCTTTGGAATATTATTCTTTTTTGGAAGTGTTAGAAGTGAAGATTCTTGTGTTTTGTATACATTCATGGCATTAAATACGCTTATCTTTTTATCATTTAGTATGAGTGGCTAGTTTTAAATACTAAGGTTGTGGACCCTAAATGGGTGTTATGTTATTGGGTATTTGACATTGAATATATATATAATGGTTGGTTGATATTTATTTACTTCTCATTATTCATTTATTGTTGGTGGTTGCAAACATTAACAAGTGCCATTAATACTTTCTTAGCTCGGAAAAGTGAGTTAGAATTGGTAGGAGTAAATATCAAAGACTCAAGGCTTTAAACCTTGTTTAATAGAATCGCTTAGGGATAAGTGGATGTTATTTGGCATTAATTGATTACTCTTCATTGCAACTCTTTTATATTTGAGAAAATCATAAATAGGAAATACTACTCAACTCTTGAAAAATATTGGGTGGTCATTTAGAAATCATTTGCATATCTAAAGGGCCTTCCATTAGAAATATATCATATTAATACCCATTAGCATTACATTTCAATGAAGGGGACACAACCTTGGTTTAGCTAATTACATTAATTATAACTCTAATTAATCATCTTTGTTACTATTAAAATTAAATCATTACACAATCAATTCCCATATTCTTGTTACATTAACGGAATAGGAATACGATTTAAGTTAAGAATCACACTACCGAAGTAATCTTTTCATGCCTATTCCCTGTGGGATTCGACCCCAACCTTGTTTGGTTATTATATTTGACTTCGACCGCTTTACACTATTTTTAAGGTGTAATTTGAGCGTATCACATCTCATCATATATTTCGGCCACGGTTGGCAAATCATCAACGTATACCAGTTGATCGGGTGGTGGTGCGTCTATAATGCTGTAACCTTTTCCCATATTCCATATACATGTATATAACGACATCTGGTCATGGGTCAATGTACATGTATAAATGCATGAAATGCATAAGAAATACGTTAATAAGATATCTCAGAATCTCATAAAAATAATATGTCTATTGGATAAACTTTATCAAATATGTATTGTTCTGAGACCCATGAACAGAAGATATAATAGTATTCCACATGGGGAATCAAGAATATAGACACCCCTAGTTTTTCTATGAATAGAGTTATTTATGGAAGTCGTGTAGTTGCTCGTTTCGTTCGTGTCGTATGATCATACCAAAAAGAAAGAAGGGATAGCCTTAACATACATGAACCGATTCTCTTGAAAATACCTTTAACACCCGTTGATTTCGACAACACGTAACAACGGATCGAAGTAGGAAAACATCCGTATGATATTCTTGAGAAAGATTGCACCGTACTCCTTATAATTGCAAAATCTCACGTTGATGAAGTTGCTATGAAATCTTATTTAATTGCTATGAAAATCTCGTTTAAGATGATATGAAAATCTTGTTGAAGATGATATGAAAATCTCACGTTACTAGTAGTCTTGTATGATTTCTTGTAGCAAATTCCATATATTCTCTTTGTGAAATTGAACTTAACCTTGTATGATACTTGTTGGAGAAATAACGTTGAAAGACTTTCATGGCTTTAGTGAATTCCATATCTTTGTGAATTAGTCAAAATCTTGAATTGAGAAGTCTTTTGTTTTAATAATATTCATTAATCAAATGGAAGGAGGTGCTCATCTCTTTACATGTTGCCACATTGCCATGTGATTTAAGAGTCACTTAATGGCTCTTATGTGGCTACCACGTGGGGGGCTTTGTCACAACCTACTAATTATCCACAAATCCTTAATTACATGATTAATCTCCCATTAAACTAATAATTAATCAATTACTCACATTATTAAGAATTATCTCAAATTACTAAAAATACTATTCATTTTTAACACACCTTATGCACCTCACTATCATGGTCATGTGGTACCTTGTATGGCACTAGTCCATAAATACCGGGTATTTTAGTTAGGGCCGTATTTTATCCCAACATGTTAAACTTTGACAAAAATTTATTTTCTTTGATTTGCTTACACTTTCACCTTCATGAATTTACTCATCACTTGTTTGAAATAACATAATTCTTATAATCTCAAAATAATCTCATTCTCGAACTTATGTCGATTAGCTTACGATGAAATTTTAACATACGAAAATAGGGATGTAACATCTCATTTCCGAGCTTCTATCAATTTACTTATGGCGTACTTTCACGTACGAAAACATGGGGTGCAACATCATTCCCCCCTTTGGAGCATTCGTCCTCGAATGTTGACTGATGCACTTATCATTTTCATAACTTATGTCTTCCGAATACTTTAATATTCTCCTTTCCATTTAGGCAACTTTTCTTTGAATAATTCCAATGGCCAGGGCATTTCCCCCTTTAGGCCTCTTTCTCAACCACGGTCTGTGGTGGGAATTCTTCCAATCTCGTAACTCTTGCTACCTTTTTCCATGCAGCCTATAGGACTTTTTCCTTGCTTGTACTCATATGCGACTCTTCCCTTCGGCTTTTACCCAGTCTTTAGGCGTCACTTTGGGAACATATAAAGAACTTTATAAGATGTCCCTCTAGGCATCTATAGGTGTATTGAAGTTCTTCGTTCGGTACTTTTCGAACTTACGAATATTGCCGTATCTTATTTCGTACTTTGTAACTTATATCCTTCCATTGTTGATTTACCTCAATGTTGATCTATAATCTACCATTAATATCTTGAAACTTCTTACGTAAAACATTTCCACTAGGGCTTACGTCGCATCGACGAATATTCGAAGTGATTTTACTGATCCACTTAGCGGCGATATTGTACTTCAATAACCGTACTTTATAGCATCCCAATGTGACTCACTTACGTGGGTATTTTAATCCTGTACAATTCATGAAATTCCATCAAATCATCACTCAATGAAGGTCCAAACGTCATTCTTCATTTATCACAAGTATACCCTCATGTTACTACCAGGGAAACATTCCGTCTCTTTTAAATCCTATTAGTCTTAGACTCCTTTGATTTCATTCAGGTTATACTGAGCTTCTATAACTTAGAGAAACTATCAGCTCTCTTGTTTTCATGGGCTTAATCCTAAGGACTCATCCATTCTCATCACCTTCTCACTCACCCTTTCTTATCCTTAGTTTTGTCTTCCTAAAACCTTGTCGCTTTATCATACTTTTGCTTGCGACCTACACATATCTAGTTATACTACTCGCAACCTTCCTTCAACTTGCTTGCACCATAGATTTCCTTGTGTCATTCTGGAACATCAAGCGAGACATCGTATCGTTTCTAACTCTTCTTTACTCTTTACTAGAATTCTCGATACTAGAAAGCATAGGTTGGAAGATATTCCACTGACGATGCTGCTATCATTCCTGGATACTGAATCCCAACGCTTCTGGCCTTCTATCTAAAGTATGGACTAATTCACAACCCCCTGCACTTGAGTATCTCGTACGTTGTTCACCTTTACCTTACTTACCTTAAAACCTCGCATCACATCTTCTATCTTTTTCATGACCTCCCTTCCATAGAGGTATAATTCATATCAACAACATGAAGCTCTATTGCCATACTTGCACCTCTGATGCATACATAATCTGATGAGAGCTTCATACTGACTTCTTATGAGGCTGGCACTCTTCTAATTGGCGTTATCGTATAGACATTGCAAAATATGCCTACTGTACTATATCTCTTCTATTTAAGAGTGATCCTGCAATATTCTCAATCACGGGGTCTATACTTTTCTGGGTCCAATAATCAGACTCTTTATTTACTTCGTTAATGTAACTCTTTACTTTCTTCTTCCTTCTGATCAGCCTTTAGGCTTAAGCTATCTTCCAATATGCGGCTCATGGTATTAGTTATTACTTTAACCTTTCATGGATGCTCTGGAACATCCGTGATACCATCATTTAACAATTCAATCCTTTGTCTATTACCGGACTCCAATTTTTTTTTACTTATTCCAGAGTCTTCTACGGCTGTATGAATGGCAACATATATGTTACATGGATATCACTCTAAAGTCTTAAGTGCATAATCCCTTTTGTTCCCTCTGAGCTTCCTTTAAATGTAAGATATTACTTTTCCTAGTCTTTCTGCCCCTCTGTTGCGTGTATACTTAGCTTATCTTAGTTCCCACGCATGCCGAAATTTTTGTTCAACTCAAATGGTCTCGAATATTACTTTTGATTTTTCTTCCCGTTCCTTAGCCATGGTAGCTTCAACTTTCTCATGGAGTACATACAACATTGTTGTGAGATTGTTGTTATAAGATCACCTCCTATTTAGGTCACTGCGCTTAGGTCGAAGCCTTCTTCCTTACTTCCTCAGCTAGTTTTTCATTGTAGTACTTAGGGAGGACCCTCTGATTCTTGCAAGGCTGCTAGCTTATTATATCATATAATCTACAGAATTTTTGATGTCCTTCCTCGCCTATAATAATCTGTAGTTATTTACCTCCACGCCCTTGTACTTGTAGGGTTGCTTCTGAGCTGATATTTTTATTGTCTTTCCAGTGGCACTCTTTTTTATTTACCTTTAACTACACCAACTCCTATATGAATATATCTCAAGGATCACGATGTCATGTCTGCGAGACTGAATTCCCATGTTGGGGTTCACTATGTTTATCTTGCACGATCTGTTGATTTGTCTGTAACCTCTTCTCTAGCCATAACTAGACTCTTTGTGAATCAACTACTAACTGCTCGTTGGTCCATTTTAATATATGTATTCCGCGTAATCCCTCTTGAGTTATTCCATTTGTCTTAACTTATGTCTTGCACAGGATCTTTATTTATCAATAACATCTCGAGTAGGAACCCTTACTTCCTTTACTTGAAATCGTGTTTGCATAATGTTCTGGAATCGTAGCATATCAGTAGGATTTGAATCAGTTCAATCTCATTCCTTTTCTTATTTTTATCGCATTCTTTTACCATTTAATAGATACTAAAACTGCTTAATTCTGACTTAATGCCACATCACTCCATATTCCCCTCTTTAGGGGAGCACTAAGATTTAGTGTTACGATGATCTACGTATAGATGTTTTACCATCTCATCTTTGGCATCTTTTCACATCATCGATGATCCTTACTCACCTCGCGGTAATCCTTATGTACCAACGATAACGAAATTCTTCACTCGCGAGGGTGACACTTAGTGTAACTAGCATATACAGTCCCTTAAGCTTAACCTTACTCACCTTTCTTGCTTTTGGGAAGCGTTTTCCTAAATATCCTTTAAAGGGTATTCTTCTGTCGTCCATTTTATTATCGTCGAGACGAGATCTCTGAAATTCCCATGATGCCGACTATTACTCAGTCCCTAGATCATGTTTAGTTTATCTTGTTCATCAGTCCATGTTGATTTCTTATTACTCTGGGGTCTGACTTTTTCTTTTGGTAGTCGCGTTGGAGTCACTAACTTATTTCCCGAAATGAGGATATGACTTTACGGCCTATACTTTTTTGTTGTCTCAAGGCCTGTCACCTCTCATCCTTTCCTTCACTTGAATATAGACTCTATAATACTGTTATCTTTTTTATCTACCGTTGTCATCCATGTATCATATCTTACTCATATGCTTCATTAACTCTTTTCTTATTTCCCACTAACAATTTATGTCTATCACTTTATTCTGAAAACTCGAACAAGACAATCTTTTGCTTTTAGCTCCCCTTTGCTCCATCCAGTGGCTTTTCGGGTTGCTTAACATTCTCGCTCTACTAGGGACGCGAGCCACGCTAAGGTAATATTTATCCCTTCCAGGCTTTCCGTGCCTATCTTCTGAATTTTTTTTTTCATGCTAATATAAACATCTAATTGTAATATTCTAGAGTACACCATCTGGGTGCCTCACAAGGAGGTCTATGAGCACCTTTGTAATATCCTTCGGGAATATAAACTAACACAAACAATCCATCCACCCACCATTTTGAGTTACCCTAACCCCAGCAAGATCATGATACCCTACCTTCTCTTATACTACTTCTGTTAGCCCCCATAGGGCATAATTGAGATATGTGTGGCCAATTGTACATACCTCTACTAATGTTGAAGGTAACTCAAAATGCTTATATCTCCCTTCCTGAATGGCAAATAATGATAATCCTCATTAACTGGGCGCCTTGTACCCTTCTTCATCTTGCTTCTTTTACTTGTTGAAACTTGTATATATCTTCTGAATCTCTCATTGCCTTTCACCATAGAGGTAAATAGATATTCCTACCTTAAGGCTCATTTTCCAGAAGCTCACACGTCTTAGTATACACATGATCTGCTGGAGACCTTACATTTACTCATCATAAACATGATGCAAAATCGAGTTCCTCTGACTCAAGTCTTCCATAGCCGTATTCAATCCCTTACCAACCGTCTTTCTAGATATAGGCATCATCGTATTATGAATAAGATAGAGTTTAGGAAATTGAGTTCTTACAACTAAGCTTTACCACACGATCTAGAGTAAGAAGAAAGAGTGACAGTACTAAATGCCATGTAGCCTCCTGCTTATAAGTGTGGTGCACAACACACCCATGAACAAGACTCTACTAGACACGGCTTGTAGACTCCCTAGGACAAAACTACTCTGATACCACTTTTGTCACGATCCAAACCGATGGGCCACGACGGGCACCACGTACCTTACTCAACCGAGTACCAACATAACGTATTTTTTCGTATCATACTATCATAGATAACTGATCCAAAGAGGCTGCCGTGAAATAGGTAGAATACAACATGTAATACCAACTTATACATAAGACATATGGACCTCTAAGACCAAAGTAACCACTCGTACACTAAACATAGGCCGAAAAGGACATACAATCTTTTACGTACATGACATCTGTCTACAAGCCTCTAAGGATACATAATTGTCATAAAGGTCGGGATAGAGCCCCGTCATACCAAACAATACACATCTAAATCATACTGACCAACAAACAACTCCAGAGAAAATGGAGTGCACCAACATTTTCCGTTAAGTCGATCGCCTACTTGGAGAACTCTCAACCTATCTATCGAGACCTGCGGGCATGAAACGCGGCGTCCCCAGGAAAAAGGAACATCAGTACAAATAATGTACCGAGTATGTAAGGGATGAAAATAATTAAATAATAGACATGAGGGAAACATCGAGTAAAAGACTCGACATGTACGTCTGCATAGTTCTGTGAATCATTTCATTTTTATAATTTCATGCATATGCGTATAAATGTCATACCATGCATAGGTATATGAGTTCATGACATCATCAAGCCTTTGAGGGCATCCCATCATATCATTTCGGCCACTGTGGGCAAATCATCAACGTATACTAGTTGATCAGGTAGTGGTGCGTATATAATGATGTAACCTTTTTTCATATCCCATATACATATATATATATATACGCGTATATAATGCCATCTGTTCATGGGTCAATGTACATGTATAAATGCATAAAATGCATAAGAAATGCGTTAATAAGATTTCTCGGAAAGTCATAAAAATAATATGCATGTTGGATAAACTTTATCAAATACGTATTTTTATGAGACCAGTGAATAAAAGATATAATAATAATTCACATAGGGAATCAAGAATATATACTCGCCTAGTATTTCTATAAATAGAGTTATTTATGGAAGTTGTGCATTTGCTCGTTTCGTTCGTGTCATATAGATCATGCCAAAAGGAAAGAAGGAATAGCCTTAACATACCTTAACCGATTCTTTTGACAATCCCTTTAACACACGTTGATTGCGACAACACATAACGACGAATCAAAGTAGGGAATATATGTATGATATTCTTGAGAAAGATTGCACTGTACTCCCTTATAATTACAAAATCTCACGATGCTTAAGATGCTATGAAATCTTGTTGAATTATTATGAAAATCTCGTTGAAAATGATAAGAAAATCTTGTTGGAGATGATCTGAAAATCTCACGTTGCTAGTAGTCTCGTATGAGTTCTTGTAGCAATTTCCATATAATCTCTTTGTGAAATTGATCTTAACCTTGTATGATACTTGCTGGAGCAATAACGTTGAAAGACTTTCATTGCTTTAGTGAAATCCATATCTTTGTGAATTAATCAAAATCTTGAAATGAGAAGTCTTTTGTTTTGATAAGATTCTTTAATCAAATGGAAGGAGGTGCTCATCTCTTTACATGTTGCCACCTTGCCAAGTGACTAAGAGTCACTTAATGGCCCTTATGTGGCTGCCACGTAGGGGGCTTTGTTCCTACCTACTAATTATCCACAAATCCTTATTTACATGGTTAATCTCTTATTAAATTAATAATTAATCAATTACACATATAATTTAGAATTATCTCAAATTACTAAAAATATTACTCATTTTTAACACACCTTATACACCTCACTATCATGGTCATATGGTACCTTGTATGGCACTAGCGCATAAATACCGGGTATTTTAGCTCAAGCCGTATTTTATCCCAACATGTTAAACTTTGACGAATATTCATTTTTTTTTATTTTCTTACCCTCTCACTTTCACGAATTTACTCATCACTTGTTTGAAATAGCACAATGCTTATAATCTCAAAAAATCTTATTCTTGAACTTACTCGATTAGCTTACCACGAAATTTTAACATACGAAAGTGCGGGATGTACCATCTCATTTCCGAGCTTCTATCAATTTACTTATGGTACGCTTTCATGTACGAACATATAGGACATAATAGTTGTAAGACTATTTGAGCTACGATTCTTATTAGAAACCATGTCTAGGCTATGTACTTATTTGTTTGAGTCATGATAGGGCTATTTTTGCTATATTGAGTTGCTTTCCATAAATGTAGCCATACTCTCGATCATGATGCTATATATGCGTATGATATCTCGGTCTTAGTGCGTTCTTATGATGATTCTCACATGTTGTTGATGCCTTATTTGTGTAACTTACTGCGTGTGAGATGTGGATAATTGAGACTTGATCGGTTGATGACTGAGCTTAGTCCATAAAGCCGATTAGTATTGATTTTGAAGTGACGCGTACGCCAAGCCCCATATTGGGCTAAATGGTACGGATTAGGGGCGACGCGTGCACCAGGACCTATGATTGGGCTATATGATATTGATTGTTGGCTTATATCCGATCAGCAGTTGGGAAAAGACCTGCCCCCCAGGTGTCTGGTATTCATCGTGAGCGCTGGCACTAGGTCATATGTATGTGCTTGAGTGATGGACTTATGTCAGGCACCCGTACAATATTGAATGATGATGTTGTGTGTAAGGGTTTATGTGCAATTATGTAAGGCATTGTACTGAGATATACTGATGAATCAATCTCGATATTGTTTATCCTAACATGATTTCTCGTCATGCATGTACCCGGTTATTATTCTCCATTATGTTTGATGGTACTAGATGTCATTAATTTGTATTTTGGACTAGAAACCATTGTTAGGTTGATAACATCATGGGTAGAAAATTCTATGAAAGAATTCATGCCTTTACAACTATTGTTGAAAAGCATTCCTATTTTCCTGTGCAAAGGTTGAAGGTAATGTAGTTTGAGTTACATCTATTTGCCATTATTATTCTATATTGTTTTATTGGTTTTTGGCACCGAATGTATCAAGCTCGTCATTAATTTCAGTCCGAGGTTAGGCTTGTCACTTATTAAGTATATGGAGTTGGTTATACTCATACTATACTTTGTACTTTATGTGCATATCCAAGTACTATCAGGACAGGCGATTGTTAGCTGGAGGCATTTGTGCCAAATTATTGGAGATTTCGAGTTAGCTACTGATTTCGTTCGAAAGATTTGGAGTCCCCTTCTGCTTTGTTTATGTTATCATTGTTTTATCGTCGAGACAACATTGTATTTAAGATTAGACTCTGTATTTAAATTTTATAGTACTCATGTGCTCGTTGATACCAGATCATGGGATGGTTGTAGTTGCGTTATTGCTGTTATTTTCAATATTTTGTGATTATTCCGTTGTTGAGATTATTAAATTCTATTATTTAAGTTTATTGATATTATTTGAATGTCGGCATACCTAGCAAGCGGTGTTAAGTGCTGTCAAGACTCCTGTGGGAGTTTGGGTCATGAAAAAAAAAACTACAAATAGCGTATTTTGAATGTACACAGGAGTTTTCTCTGCCTTCTCTCTAAAAATATACCGATCAAATTTGTAAAATATTCGTTGGAGTTTCATTACTTTTAGCAAAATAAACTTTTTAGCCAAAATAATGAAGTTTCTACTACGTGTTTTTTATTTCTTATTTAGATGCAATACTTATTTATTCTAACTGTGTATTTATCTTTGTTTTAGCCAAAGATATAAAAATAACTTTAATAGAATATCATTATCGTTGCCAAATAAAAAAAAATAACATTGTTTCAAGTTTTTTTTAATATTGGTTTGGCATGAAAAATATGATTCAAATCGTTTGTGGACAAAATTTGTATGTGGCAACGTTCTGTCATACTTCCATGGGATGTGATTATTTAAAGAGGTGGAAGATGGTGAAATGTCTTGTATTGCATGTTTAGTATATCATCGTACAAAACGGAATGGAGATAAATATCTTACACTAAAATGGAAGGGCGATTAATACCAAACTACATTTTCTACGTAGTGAATTACAAAATGGTGCATAAAATGGAAGATTGCTACCCGAGGAATAAGTTAAAGTTTCTCCCTCCATGCAATTTGCCACTTGTGGAATGATACCGTTACAGTATCATTTCTTGGTCATAGGGAGGGATTGATTTTTAAAAAACAAAAAAAGAAGCAATTCAGTACTTGCCGGAAAGAAAGGAGCTGAACCCGCGGTTCATTAACTCTATGTACTGTATTTGGTTTTGG
>ML291412.1:20507-55956 GCA_005239495.1 Nicotiana undulata | reverse complement strand
GGTTGCTTAGCCTTACGTCGCCCTTCCAAAGCATCTCAGGAAGGCGCCGCGTAACAGAACACATGCGAAATATAGAAATACAGAAAAATAAAATGCTCTCGTTGAAAGTCGAACTCAAGACCTCCACTAACTAAGCGCACCCTTTAACCAAATGAGCTACGAGAGAAATACAGAAAAATAAATGCTCTCGTTGAAAGTCGAACCCAAGACCTCCACTAACAAAGCACACCCTTTAACCAAATGAGCTACGAGAGCTTGTTGCTCTCTTGTTTCAGTTCAAAATAATAAATTTCTTGTTTCATAGATTTGTTATAAAATTCAAATATACTTATGAATGGTAAATTTACCGAAAGTATAACTACAAATGATAAATATAGTGTAATTTGATGTCTCGCGTAATCCCCCTCTCCCCCCCCCAACAAAGGCAGACTCTATACCGAGAGCTCGAACCCAAATTCTCTAATTAAGAATGAATGAGTGTTTATCACTTCGCCATTAACCCTATTTGGTTCTCTATCTAGTGCCACTAAGTCGGGAAAAATTCATAAATAGCCAGATTTACAGGTGGTCATTCAAAAATAGCCACAATTTCAAAAGTAATCAAAATTTAGTTATTTTTCACGTAAAGATAAATCTAAACGAAAACACTGCTCAAAATCCGGAAAAATACTCCAGCATAATGTACTGGAATTCTAGTATAATATACTGGAGTTCTAGCAAATTATACCGGTCCAGCATAATATGCTGCAAGTTCATACACAGGTGCTCGAATCTCCAGTATATTATGTTGGAACTTTCCGCGCGTTGGAGTTCTAGCATAATATTGTAACGACCCGACTGATCGTTTTGAGCAAATGCATCTGGTTTGGCAGTTTGAGGTCTTGAGTAGCTTCACACAGTGTATTATGCCTTGGAGTTCCAGCATAATATACTAGAATTCCAGTATAATATATTGGAGTTCCAGCATAAGTATACTAGAGCTCCAATATAATATAGTGGAGTTCTAGTATACTTATGCTAGAACTCCAATATAATATACTAGAGTTCTAGTATACTTATGCTGGTACTCCAGTATATTATACTGGAGTTCTAACAAAATATACCGGTCCAACATAATATGTTGAAAGTTCATACACATGTGCTCGAATCTCCAGTATATTATGATGGAACTTTTCGCGTGTTGGAGTTCCAGCATAATATTGTAATGACCCAACTGGCCGTTTTGAGCAATTGCGTACGGTATGGAAGTTTGAGGTCACGAGTAGCTTCACACTGTGTATTATGACTTGTGTGCATCGTCGATGTGGGTTTTTGAGAGGGTCGGATAGGATTTTAGGAGTCCGAAGTTGAAGGCATTGACCCAAGGTTTGACTTTTGAGTATTTGACCTCGGATCGGAGTTTCGACGGTTCCGGTAGGTCGGGATAGTGATTTTGGACTTGGGCATATGCCCGAAATTTCATTTGGATATTTTAAAAAGGTTTCAGCATCATTTGGCGGAAGTTGGAAATTTAGAGGTTTAGAATCTTCCTAAGTTTGACCATGGTTTGAATTTAAGGTTATCGGGTCCGGATTGTGGTTTTGGAATTTAGAATAGGTCTGTTTCGTCAATTGGAACTTGCCTACAAAATTTGGTGTCGTTTGAAGTTGATTTGATGTGGTTCGGACGATTGGTTGCAATTCTAGAAGTTCTTGAAGTTCATGATGATTTCCATGCGTTTTGGCATCTGATTCGTGGTTCTAGAGGTTATTTCGGTGTTCCTATCGCGCGAGCAAGTTCTTGATATGTTTTCAGACTTGTGAGAGTGTTTGGTTTAGAGTCCCGAGGGCTTGAACGCATTTCAGAGTGTTCGAAAAAGGTTCAGTTGTGCTGGTGTTTCTGTTCTCGCATTAGCGAGGTCATTATCGCGTTTGCGAAGATGGGCTAGGAAAGGGGGTTTCTCATTTGCGAACCACTTCATCGCATTTGCGATTGCAGCTCCGCATTTGTGATATCATCTGTCGCTTTTGCGAACAACTCAGAGCTCGTATTTGTGAGACTTGTGTCGCATTTGCAACCTGAACAGAGCTGGTCAGCCTTCGCATTTGCGATACTTTTGTCTCATTTGCGAGCATCACATTTGCGATCCTGATGTCGCAAATGCGACATGTGAGGCTGGTATTAAGATTCTCATTTCGGGACTTAGTTTCATTTTATCATATTTTGAACCCTAGGTATGAGCGATTTTGAGAGAAGATTTTCATACCAAATCATTGGATTGAGCCGAGCGTTGGTGAATTGGTAAAGGAACAGCTAAATTGAGTATTGAATTGACCGAAATGAGGTAAGTATCTTGTCTAACTTTGTGTGGGGTAAACCACCCCTTAGAAATTGAGTCAATTGTGCTATCTTGATATGTGAAAGTCGTGTACGCAAGGTGACGAGTGAGTACACAGTTTATATGTGGTATTGACTGGTTAGATTGCCTAGTCTCTTTTCATGCTTTTGAGTAAATTGTCATAGATTGTGGTATCTCTTTGTTAGACTACTCTCACATGCTCTAAATGATGTTGTTAGTCCTTATTTGCCTCTTATTTGTTATTTGGCTTCTATATTCCTTGGTTGTTGTCATTGCCCTCATTATTATCTTGTTACCTCCTCACTGTTGAGTTATTCTATGATTACATGCTTATCTTTACGAGTCTAAGTTGTTGTGAATGCATGTGTAGTTATCACGTTCCTTACATGTCTTGTTTCCTTGTAAAGGTTGTTGTACCTTTGATTGTTACTTGTCACGACCCAATTTCGGAGTCGTGATGGCGCCTGTCGGGGAACCAGTCCAGCCACCTATTTATAACTAACCTAGATTCGATTACTAGAGAAAATATTATTTTAACAAGTATGAAGGTATTAACAATAGTAAATCTGAAATTTGAAACAATCTATGAAACCAAAACTTAAATCCTTCAAATCCCGGATCCAGTATCACACAGTCATGAGCTGCTAATACATAACATAAATAAAAGAGGAATGACCAACATAGTCTGAAAAGTAAATAACGACAGGTCTAATAGGAAAGAGATGACGAGATCACGGTCGCCAGCTGCTACCTCTACAACTCTGATGAAACTGTCAGCTACTCAATGACCAGAGCCGAGTCCCGATGTACCTGGATCTGCACACAAGGTGCAGGGTATAACGTGAGTACACCAACTCAGAAGTAACGAACCCAAACTACGGGCTGAGAGGTAGTGACGGACTAAACCTCCGGTAATTTGAATAACAGTGTATAAACTTGAGCATGACAATAATGTAACTGATAAAATAATGAAATGTATCAATTATGTCTGTACAACCTACATGCTAGTATATGATCATCAGTAAGCAGAAATAGAATGTACGCAGTATTCCAATTTCTCACAAGGAAGTCCACTCAACACTAGAATTGGCCTTCAGGCCCAGGGAAAATCCATCCCGGATTATAGATGAACACAAGTGACGCAGTCACCTAATACTGAGGAAAAGGCCAGTCCAGCCCCACGGAGAAGATCCATCTCCGGAACATATCACTCGGACAAGATCCATGTCCAGGGACGATCCATCCCTAAATATATCAATACTTCGGACAAGATCCATGTCCAGGTAAGATCCATCCCTCAATATCTGTGTGCTCACTAGGGGTGTAAAGACTCCGGTGGGGCTCCTATAATCCCAAGCGCTATATCAAGCCAACGAAGGCATGATTCAAGGATCGATAGGTGTGCAGTCCGATCTCATAACTGTCTCAATACCAGGCTCTAAGCCTCACTCAGTCAATACCTTCCAGTCTCGCTCACAAGGCTCTCAGGTATAAGAATCAACCCAAATAATGACAACATAGAAATAAACTCACATTTACTGAGACTGAGGCATGAAACATATACTATAATAGGACTGAGTACATGAAAGAAAATAGTCACAGATAGAGACAACAACAATTGACCATTCCGGTCTAAACACATTGGGCGTGAAGCCTTAGCATTTATACTTATCATGATTTCTAATATGTTCAAAGTAATTACATCCTTCACAATACAAGTATCAGCCTGAAATGACTGGTAGGCGATGCCATGGGATGAGCCTGGCCTCAAACATTCAGTGTACGCTCGCAGGCCCGTCACTTGGCAAGTGGGTCACCTTAATTAACATCAAATACCAGATAATTTGGGGTTTCGAACCCTCAGTTCCAAGTTTGGAAACGTCACTTACCTCAAAACCGGCTGAAATACTACTCAGTAGTGCCCTTGCCTCTAAATTCGGCCTTTGAGTGCTCTGAATCTACCAACAATCAGATTTATACCTTTATAATATGCCAAGGAATGAAACCCAATCGAAATGTATCAAAAATACTCAAAAAATCCCGAAATTGGTCAAACCAAACCTCCGGGGCCACGTCTCAGAATTCGATAAACTTTTCAAAACTAGAATCCTTATCCTTCCCCGAGTCTACCCATATCAAATTTACCAAAATCCGACCTCAAATACCCTTTCAAATCATCAAGAGAATTTCCCAACTTTTCTTCCTATTTCCCCCCAATTTCCACTTTGATTCCTCAATTTACATGGTAAAAATCAATACTAATTCATGAAATTAGAATAAAAGTGATTGAAGAACATTTACCACAAGAATCCCACTGAAAATCTCTCCAAAAACCTCCTTCTCTCGACCTCTCTAATGGTGTTTTGAAATATGGCTTAAAACCCTCATTTTTAGAACTTAAACTTTGTGCCCAGGCTTTTCGCACCTGCGGCCCTTGCCCTCGCACCTGCGGTCCGCACCTGCGCTCAGGAGGCCCGCACCTGCGGAATTTCATTAAACCGCCAACTCTCGAACCTGCGGCCCAGGCATCGCACCTGCGGCTCCACAGATGCGCCTAAGCGACCGCTCATGCGATTTTCCTCCAGGACCCCTGTGCCCGGACCTGCGATTACCATGGCCGCTCCTGTGGCTCGCACCTGTGGTCAAACATCCGCAGGTGCGGAAATGACAGCAGCAGAAGCTGCATATTTCCAAGCTCAAAATTCCCGTTCACCATCTGAAATCAATCCCGAGCCCCTCGGGACCCCAACCAAATATACCAACACATCATAAATGATCATTCAAACTTAGTTGAACTCTTGAAACATCGAAAATAACACCAAAACACCAAAATCGCATCGAATTCAAGCCTATGAACTTTGAAATTTCTAAATTCTACCATCGATGCCCGAACTATCCAAACACCTCCGATTGACCTGAAATTTTGCAGACATACCCAAAATGACATTACGAACCTGTTTCAACTGTCAAAATTCCATTCCAACCCCGATAGCCTATTTTCCACTGCCGACCGGAAATCGCCAAAATCTAACTTTCGCTAATTCAAGTCTAATCCTACACCGGGTATCACAAAAATATTCCGAACACACTCCTAAGTCCCAAATAACCTAAAGAAGATATCCGAGCCAGAAAATATGCATTCAGAGGTCGTTTACCAATAAGTCAACTCTCAGTTGACTTTTCTAACTATAAGGCTACTTTTAGAGACTAAGTGTCTCAATTCTTACTACAACCATTCCGGACCCAAACTAACCAACTCTAACACATCATGGACTGTATAACCAAGCTATGACCAGGAAGAAACAGTATTAATAATGCATGTTCTACGTAACGACCGGCCGGGTCTTTACAGTTACGTATTCCCTTATTGTCGTGTACTCATACTTTTCGTTGTAGAGTTTCTTGTAATTGAATTTTTGAATTGTTGTTGATTGATTTATGTTATTATATGGTGGGATAGGGTTGCAAGCCGCAACAGGAGGAATAAGGGTGGTAAATATATTGAGGAGGAATAAGGGTGAATTTCCATTATATGGTGGGATCGGGTTGCACGCCGCAACAGGAGGAATACTGGATATAAATATATTGAGGAGGAGTAAGGGTGAATTGCATTATATGGTGGGATCGGGCTTCACGCCGCAACAGGAGGAATAAGGGTGATATATATTGATGAGGAATAAGAGTGAATTGCTATTATACGGTGAGATCGGGTTGCACGCCGCAACAAGAGTAATAAGGGTGATATATATTGAGGAAGAATAAGGATGAATTGCTATTATACGGTGGGATCGGGTTACACGCCGCAACAAGAGGAATAAGGGTGGATTGATATGGTGTAATAAGGGTGAATTATCATATTGATATTGATATATGGTGGGATCGAGTTGCGCGCCGCAACATATATATACTATATTCTTTTATTGATATTGTTACGGAGGAATAAGGGAGGATTTTTTATTGTCTTGTGGGATCGGGATGCTGCCTCAGTTTATGTGTTTTATATATTTTTCTCTGACTGTGTAAGTTATTCGGTTGTTTTACATTTCACTTAAGGATTGGTTATAACAGGGTACTAATAAGACACTTGAGTTATGTATTTTTTTCTGCAAATTACCGATTTTTAAAGTAAATTTACTATGTTGAGTCATTACCTCCTGTCCTGCTGAGTCGTTAGTAAAATAATATTTTAAAAATGAAAGAACTAATATCATGTTACCTTGTGTGACTTTAAGTTAGAACCTACCGTTTATTTCAATACTTACTATTTTCTACTAGTTGTCATATCTTACTTAAATTGCTTTCTCGACTTAGTCTTCTCAACCTTTCTGGGTTTTATTTTACTTACAAAAGGAATTGTTATTATACTTTTGACCTAATAAACTCTACATTAAACTCAATAGCTTATCCGGTGTCTTATTTTATTTGAAAATGTTATTTTCTTCACTCAAATGGTTTCTAAAATAAACTCACATTTCTCACTGATTTCTTTACTTGGTCTAGAAATTGTAATATTACCTTACGATATATGAATGGAATCTCTTGAACACCTTAATTATAATGTGACACGGATATGATACTCAGTATTACGTGGAATATGCCGTGCAAACTTAAATGAAAATGTGTGGGCACCAGGTGCCATCTGTATTAAAGGTTTGGAAGTTATGATTATGTTAGGGGATTACGAGGATTGAGATTGTTGAAATGGTATATTAAAAATGATTCGATTGGTTGAGTTAACGTTGCTTTCTTTACTTGAACTCATTTATGTTTCATCGGGACCCCAACTATGTTGTTGATTAATTACTTGGTTGATTCTTGTTGCCATTCGTGTTTTCCTCTTATTGTTACTACTGTTTGCAATATGATATCCTTCTGCTATTGATATTAGTCATTTCTTGTTAGATTTAATTTATATATATATATATATATATTTATATCATACTATATTATAAGTATGAAGACCTAAAAAGGAAGTTAAAAGACCAAAATACTCATTAAAAGTCGAATGACCATTTTGCCCTTCAATCAAATATTACTCCTATAATGTACTGTGTACGTAAATGTAATTACACATTTATATTTTGTTTCTTTCATCTTCCATGTTAATAGCCTTTCTATAGCTTCTTATAACTGCATTACAAATTTTTCCACTTATTAATGATTGTTTGGATCTTTCGTCTTCTACTGAAGTAATAATAATTTTCTTGCACAAATTTTCACATTCTTAAAGTATTCTATAAAAGTGCAAAATAAGGTATTTAAAAAATTTATATATAGTACAGTAAAATATATTAAATGCATAAAAAAAAGATGACTTTCTCTTCAAAAATAATATTTTTAGTGGTTATTTTGTTTACCAAACAACTTGTATTCTATCAAAAACTTTCTAATAGAGAACAAAAAGCTGAAGAATGTAGATTAACAACAAGGATTATTTGTAGTTTCCTCTTCTGACTTCTCATTTTTTTAAAAAGTAAGTGTCACTTTATCGTTTTTATATAAAAGAATTTTAAATTCTTCTCTAAGTCACTATGTCTTCAAGATCTATTTTTATGTGGTTATACGGTCGTTTTATATTTCATATTAATTTTACTTTGTTACTTTCAGCGAGTATTCATGGAATATTTAAAGTTTGAAGTCTATTCTAACTTGAGGTCATATTACTTCGACAATATTTACTTACAAATTGCATGTTAAGCTAATGTGGAAAATTTTAAGGACTGTACCCAATACCTTTAAATTATCATCTTTTACTCAAATAGGCTAATTATTCATCAAATTAAGCTTGTAATTTTTCCGTTTTATATTTTTTTTTACTCCTTATACATTTAATATATTATTTTAAACAAATGTGCTCTAATTTATATGGGACACACGTGCAACACACATGTATATATATATTCGGTAGTGCCTTGACCTGGCCTCGTCACTACTCTACCGAGGTTAGGCTTGATAGTTACTGAGTACCACCGTGGTGTACTCATACTACACTCCTGCTCATCTTTTTGTGCAGAACCAGGTACTTCGGATTCGGTCGGTTTTGATACTTACGCTCGGTGTGGCTGGAGACTTCAAGGTGTACCTGTTGGACGTTCGCAGGCTCTGAAGTCACTTTCTGTTGTATTTATTTCCATTTTTTCATTTATTTCCATAACAGTGATGTATTTATTATGTATAAGTACTCCTAGAAAGGCTTATAACTTGTACTACCGGTTTTGGGAATTATAAATTTATAGAGAATTCTATTTCTAAAGTTGTTAAACGCTATTTAATTATTGTTGTTCAATATATGTTAGGCTTACTTAGTCCCTAAGATTAGATGTTATCACGATACCCAACAAAGGAGAATTTGAGTCGTGACAAATATGCTGGAAGTTTATACATAGGTGCACCGAACTTCAGTATATTATGCTGGATCGATCTCCATTGCAGCAAAGTAATGATTATTTTCCATGACTTGATAAATGTTACCTATTTTTAATGATCAATCTGAAAATTGGCTAGCGCGTGCTATTTTTTTTTTACCGCTAAGTCACTAACCCCTGTTGCAGTCTTGAAATGGCATCTTTTATTGCCACATTTTCTTAATTTTTATGTTTGAGTAACTTTTACATTACAAGGTACAATTCAAAGAAAGACGTAGATAGGGAAATTACAACCACATTCTTACCTTATGATAAGGATCTGACTTGCCATGATATTTCTTCTTTGTTTCGTAACAAAGGTTACGTTTGAAATGCCAACTATCAATTAATATGTAAACTATTGAAGAAATTTCGAAGTAGCCTTAGCTAGGTCGACATAAGGAATAGTTTATGTTGTTCAAACCTTTTTGCTTCATTTAGTGTTAGAGGGGAAGATAGAAAAATAAAAAGAATTTATTATGGTATTGAAAATTAAGTCAGTAAATTTATGGTATCACTGCATTCACTATTTCCTCAAATTGCCGCCGCTTGCTGGGGGTGGACATAGTTTGGGCAACTCGAAATTTAAACCGAAATCTGATTTTTCTGTATTTTTGGTTTGGATTTTGGATTTAATTTTTAGAATTGTTGGATTTTGGAGTGGATATTGGATTTGGTATTTCGATTTTTTGGGTATCGAAAAAGTCGAAATTCTTATATTTTATATTTAGTCCAATATCTATATGTCAATAGTAATAAGTACACTACCCTACCTATTAGATATTATCCCATATATTACGTACTAAGTTACTGCGAAAATACTTTCTATTTGGACATGGTTTTACTATTTCTACTTCTTACATGTCGTATTAATGTCTCTATTGTATTTTCTTTAATAATATTTTCAATAATGCGAATACTTTATTTGGATGATTGCGATGAGAATAGTGAACTTTTCATGAAATTAATCGATTAATATCCATAATCGAAAATCTAAAATATCTAAACCGATTAATCCGAAATCGAACTTAAAAATCTGATCCAATTCGAACTTATTTGGATTGGAATTGAATTGTTTTCAATTCAAAAACCAAAAATTCACACCGAAATTTTCATATTCAATCCGAACTGCCTGAAGCCCACTCTATCGCTCGCTAATATCACGTACATTGGCAAAGCCAGAATAGAGTAAAAATTGGTATAAATATTTTTTATTATTATAATAAGTGAGGAATATTAGATTAAGTCGCATGTTCATGATAAAATTTTTAGTTTCACCATTGGTCACGTTAATCCGTCCTAACACTTAAGTGATACAAAATAAAGTTGCAATAACTAGGCAAAATCAATCACATTCTAACTTGATTTTAGCTTTTTTTTTTATATACAATTCATAAACTGAATATTTTAGAATTTTCAATGGTTTAATTATTGTATTTTAATCATGGTATAATTGATACACGAACCTTCCATAATTTCATCTGAGAACAGCTAAGATATCTTCTAAAGTGCGAATCTAAACTCAATAAGAAGCTGTCAATTCTCTGGCTTTGGTTGGTCAATTAATCTACCTTTAAATAAATTTTTAATACAATTTGTTCGAGTAAAAAATTCAATTTACACTCAGGAAAAAAAATAATGATTTTTCAAGACGGTGGCAAGAATACTGATTATACATGAATTTGTACTTTTGATTATCCAACCTGGATTTATTGGAGTAAATCACAATTTATCGTATTTTATTTGTTTTTCCACGTCAACCATTTTTTACTTTTCCTTTTCTTTCGAAGGTAGATTTGTTTCTTTCCTCCGTAAGATAGATACACCGTCATTTTTTTTTTTGGCAAGAGGAGAAATTTGTAGCCGTTATAATTTCTACTACAGTACCTTATGCAGAGGATGTAAACTGCACTAGGTAAGTCATGTACGACAGGCTCAACCCAAAAGATATTGAGGGGAGAATCGATCTCAGGCCATCCGTATGATGGATGACCGCTCTTCAAACCAATTGGGAAACCCGAAAGGTTACACTGTCATTTTTCGTTAACCAAAGGTTATAGTGAAATTGACTGGACTCCTATGCGCTTAAATAAAGATTTTGAATTCGAGCTTTAGGAATAATTTTTTTTTCTTGATTAGGAGTACTTCCACCTTGAATGAGCCTTATGTAACACGAGTCCGAATTAATCAAAATGTCTAGTTAAAAATTCAATTTACACTCAGGAAAAAATACTGTAATAATTTTTGAAGACGGTGGCAAGAATACTGATTATACATGAATTGGTATTTTTGATTATCCAACCTGGATAATCACAATATATTATTTTATTTGTTTTGACACGTCAACCATTCTTTTCTTATTCTTTTCCTCCGAAGGTTGATTTGTACTCTGTATGATAGATACATTGCCGACTTTAACTAGAAGTTTTAGGATCGAACTTTAGGTATAATCTTTTTTAATAAGAAGCACTTTTTTTTTATTGGGTCTTATGCGCCACGAGTCCGAATTAATCAGGATGTTAATATGGATATCAGATGCCGGACATTAATCAAAAGAAAAACTAAGATATATTACCACGAATTAAAATTTAGTACTACTAATAGTTTGTTTGGATGATTGTCACTTGTTGGATTGTTTAAATATAATATTTGTTTTGATTATTACTTAAATTTTATTGTATCATATCGTTTATTCCGTTGTTACTTAACGCCCGATTTGGTGTGGTCGCTTCATATCCTTATTTTTTCTCTCATTTTGCTTTTTTTTGTTGTTATTATTAAAAAACTCATATTTTATCCTTCACCCTACCCCTCATACCTTACATTCTTTCTAATGTTCAAGTTTATTCTTCATATATTATCGCACTACTTTATGAAATGACGACAAACAATAAACTATCCAAATATGTATTCATCTAAATAATTCAATTAATATAATACATTATTATACAATATATAACAACCATCCAAACAAACTGTAATTAACAATGTAAACAAAGTCAACAATTTACGTAAGTATAAAGGAAGGAAATATAAATGACTTTGTCTGATCTTTAATTGTTCCGTTGATTGAATTCTATTGAAGTTTCTGTCCAACGGTCGGAGAGAAAAATTAAGAAGCAATTAATCTGTTTATAAGATTCTCAAGAAATTAAAAAGATCTCGTCAAACTCCAAATGTTTATACTTTATATTATATTATAGTATTTAGTAGGAGAAAAAAAGAAGCCTTCCTTGAGAAACATTCTTTGCTAATAATGGTATAGTATGTTATAGTTTATTTATTTATTTTGGAGAGTTATATTTTAACTTAATAATTTATCATAATTTTAATTAACTGCGTGTGTTGGAAACCATAAATGCAACATCATATAATTAAATAGGGAATAAGCTTATTCAAATTTGCTATATACATCAAACCACATTAGATTTTTTGTGTTAAGTGTTAAATCAACGTGGGAATATTACTTAATCATAATGATATAATAAAAATGTCTTTAAAAAGCACAATGTCACGTTTTAATTAATTTGGTGTAAATATTATGTATATGCTAATTTTTTTTATAACCGTGATGTCCAAGTAAATTTGTGCGTACATCGATGAATAAGGCATATTCCGAGGGTTCTTTCTCCATTCTTTTAATTTATGATTTATGATTACAAAAGCATATAGTAACATTTTTGACTTTCTATTTGGTTGGAAAATGTTTCCGTTTAAAAGCTTATAATATTTCCAAACTTTGGATGACAGTTGTAGAGATACGTTGCGCATGTTATCTTTATTGCCTTTCCAGTGAGACAAAAGGAATTAATAATATATATTTTTTCGTATCTGGTATTTAGTATCCGCTTTAAATCTCGAGTAATTCAAATTCATTAGTAAAAGGAAATTTTATTTGATAATATTTTTTCCGTTCACACAAAGCATATCGATATTTGATGTAAAGATAAAAAAATAGTGATTTCACTGTCGTTGTTAGTCATTTTTCAGGCGTAGAAGAATATATTTTTATGATTTTGAAGTTCTCAATATAGTATATACTATAATAATTTCATTTGCACAAAAATAGCATGAACTCGTGAACAATTATCCAATGACTGACGGGTTTCTAGTGTCACATCAAATATTACTTTGTTTTAAATATACAATTCTTTCAAAATATCATTTCGTAAATTAAATAGACTCAATAATTTTAAGATAGTGAATGCTGAAGTCTGGGACTATATTTACTCTTTGGTACTTTTCTTGTTTACTTTCTTGAACTGTACTCATAAATTTTTTGAAAACCTCCAAATCTAATTATTTTCGACATTTATTTATTTTTTGGATGAATGAAACTTATTTTTGCCTATTTTGCTATTCTTGCAAATATTTTTTCACGTTTAAGGGTTGTGATGGGATGATTCAAATTCTATCGTTTTTAATAAGATGTTTCGAGTTCGAGTTCGAGATAGAAAAAGTTATTTTAGGGATCGGTTGATGGTCTTATGTGACATGAATGCGAACCAATCGAGGTTTCAATACGAGTAATGAATACTGAATTGATAAATAAAAAGAAATCTTATGTACCATTTATCATTACTAAAATGGAATAATTAAAAGTTCATGTACCGATTTTAAATTCGGTGCAAGCTTAGGTGGTTATAAAGTCATTTCGCCTTTTAGCTTTCAACCATTTAGGTCCTAAAAAACATTGTCTTTTTGAGACATCCAAAAATTACTGATTCCAATAACTACTAAAATTAAGTATTATCCAAAAGAGCTTTCTTCCCTAAAGTGAAGTTTATTTTCTTGGATTAAGCAATGCAGAATGTTTTCCTACTTTTTAATTTGTCTGTTTTTTTTTTTTAATTTTTTTTTGTTTATTAGTAATTGTTACTAAATTTTTTGAACTTTGTATAATGGAAAGATGAGGTAAGCTAAATACAAAATAATTTTTTTAGAAGAAATATAAGCTACTTTTTAAAGAGTAAAGACAATGAAGGAAAGATCTATTTTCGAGTGTAGAATAGGTTATGGCTAGACTAAAATAAGATATTAAATATTTTTAATTTGATGTGAACACCATATGCAAATGAATATTTATTCAAGTTCTAGTCTCATCAGAATAAATTGAGTATTTAAACTTTATTGGTTTCGAGATCCTAGAAAAACGACCTAAAAATACTACTCCAATAATTAAATATTTTTAGTAAATTCTTTTAACAAAAATATAAAGTTTTGGACCAAAATAATTTAATTCCACCTATGAATCCCATAAAAAAGTCTTCATTTCTCCACCTTTTCTTCCCACAAGATTCACCGACAATCCCAACCTAAAATTAATAGGAAACAATAAACATTAAAAAAAATAAACTTTATTGGCTTTCAATTTTTATATTTTAGTAGTTAAAACCACACTCATTTTTCTTCAATTTTCTATTACTCCTGCTTAAGTAGCCACCATCAATTTGTTTTCTATATTTTATAGTGACAATAATTGTTTAAAGTACCAAAATACAGCCGAATCCATCAAATTCATACTTCTTTCCCAATTCCCAACTAGTATTTCTCTATCTTCCCAGCTCCCAAAACACACACACACACAGTGGCTCCCTCTCTCTGAAAAAGTAAACCAAGAACATGATATCCACTCCTTAAGAACTGAAAAAAACACCAAATCTGAAATATTGAAACCTCAAAACCTATTTGGGGTTTTGAGTTTTCCTGTTAAGGGAAAAAAAATGAGCTCAAAAATCTTAATTTTCTTCACCATTTCAATTTTCTTGATTTTCCGGCCGACAACCTCAGACATTGTTTCCGACCGGTCAACACTTCTTTCAATCCGATCTGCTTTACGTGGTCGTTCACTTTTATGGAACATAACAAGTCCGACATGTTCTTGGCCCGGTGTTATTTGTTCACCGGACAAATCCTCAGTTCTCGAACTTCATCTCCCGGGAATGGGACTTTCCGGCCAAATCCCACCTGGTCTTTTCTCAAATCTTACTAAATTAAACTTCCTTAGTCTTCGTTACAATGCACTTTCCGGTGTAATTCCGGCCGACTTATTTTCTCCATTAAAAGACTTGAAAAACTTGTACCTTCAGCATAATCTGTTTTCCGGTCCGGTTCCTGATTCAATTTTCAGTCTTTCTAATCTTGTCCGGCTCAATCTTGCTCATAACAATTTCTCCGGTCCAATCCCTTCTTCTTTCAACAATTTGACTGGTTTGGGTACACTTTATTTGCAGGATAATGGGTTTTCGGGTCAAATACCGGATCTGAATTTACCCGGTTTAGTTCAGTTCAATGTGTCAGATAATCAGTTAAATGGGTCAATTCCTAGTAAACTTTCGGGTCAACCCAAGGATTCTTTTTTGGGTACTTCACTTTGTGGAAAGCCACTTGATTCATGCGACAATAATAATAGTAATGGAAATGAAGGGGGAAAAAAGAAGAAACTTTCAGGTGGAGCAATTGCTGGTATTGTAATTGGTTGTATTATTGGTTTGCTTTTGATTCTTTTATTACTGTTCTTTTGTTGTTGTCGGAAAAAGAGTAACAAAGAAACAACAAGATCTGCTGACGTGGCTGGTGTTAAAGAAGTGGGAATTGAAATTCCTGAAGAAAAAGGTGTTGAGAGTAATGGAGGAAAAGATGGATTTTTGGGTAGTGCAATTGCAGCTATAGGAGTTGGAGGGGGTAATAAAGATAAAGGAAAAGCTGAGGCAATTGTTGGAAATGGAAAAAGTTTAGTGTTTTTTGGAAAAATGAATAAAAGTTTTGATCTTGATGATTTGTTGAAAGCTTCAGCTGAAGTTTTAGGAAAAGGGACATTTGGTACTGCTTATAAAGCTGCATTAGAATCAGGGATTACATTAGTTGTGAAAAGATTGAGGGATGTAACTGTACCTGAGAAAGAGTTCAGGGAAAAAATTGAAGAAGTTGGAAAGTTGAATCATGAGAATTTGGTACCTTTAAGAGCTTATTACTATAGTGGTGATGAGAAGCTTCTTGTTTATGACTATATCTCAATGGGGAGCCTTTCTGCACTTTTACATGGTAAGAATATAGTTACTTCTTTTCTTTGCTATATTGTTCGGACTCTTTAAAAATGCTATTGGGTGTGTGTCGGATCCGCCAAAAGTAGTGTATTTTTGGAGGATCTGATACGGGTTCGGCATTGTTTCTTTGAGAGGCCGAGCTGAGGGTCTATGGTAAACAACCTCTCTACCTTCACTAGGAAGGTAGGGGTAAGGTGTACGTACACACTACCCTCCCCAGACCCCACCTTGGATTTGTTGTTGTTTCCGAGCAACATTTTGTGTCATGCCATTATAGTACAGTAATGTTGTTTACCATTTACATGATCTGCAAATTTTAGTTGTCTGATTGACACTGATATCATCACTACTTTAGCTGATTTCTATGAGGGTAGTAATTTTGGATAGTATTTGTTTTCTTGGATCTTGTTATGTGTTCTTGAACTAGTGGTCTTGTGTAAAAAGTTGCTGATTTTGGCTGATGTGTTGTAGTTGAATTTCTTTTCGTCTATAGTGAGCCGAGGGTTTGTCGGAAACAGCCTCTTTACCTTCAAGGTAGGGGTAAGGTCTGCGTACACACTACCCTCCCTAGACTTCACTTGTGGGATCCACACTGGTTTAGTTGTTGTTGTTATTGTTGTTGTGCTGTAGTTGAATTATTGTGCCCAAATGTGTTCACGAGATGCATTTTAGAGTAGGTCAAAATGCAGTTTTTCTTAAGTATTGGAATGAGGACCACTTTGGCTCAACCACTAAAATCAAGCTTTTTTTTCTTCTTTTGTTTTTGTCTTTAGATACTGAAACTTTCAACTTACTCTGTCAATTTTTGGTGTGAACTTGATCTGTCATTGAAGCATATTGCTACTTGCATGTATAATCCGACACACATCCGATGGCATTTTTGAAGAGTCCCAACAACATAGGAGAAAACAAGTCTTTTTCCTCTGACGTTTAACCTGGTTGTTTGAATTTAAACCAAATACACCTGTGTTTGATAACTTATCATCTACTACAACGACAACTACGCTGCATTATATGAAATCCACACTGTCCATGTCACTCCATTTAAGCTCATCCCAGTCCAATATTATAGGATTGGGACGAGCTTAAATGGGGTAAGCTCATCTCCTATGTTGCTCGGACATTCCGAAAATATGGCCGAATACGTGTCGGATCCTCCAAAAGTAGTGCATTTTTTGAAGGATCCGACACGGGTACAACTACATTTTGGAGAGTCCGTGCAACATTGTTCATCTCAGCTCAATATTATAGGATTGGGATGTTAAATGGAGCAACGTGGACAGTGAGGGTAAAAAGCTACTATGTATTATTTGGGTGCTTTACTGGCAGTTAGAAAGTAGAATTGTTTGCAACTTTCATGTCATAATAGTTTGTCATTCACCTTGTCTTTTCTATAGGCAACAAAGGAGCAGGTAGGACACCATTGAACTGGGAAACAAGAGCTGGCATTGCCCTTGGAGCTGCACACGGGATTGCCTATCTTCACGCACAAGGCCCCTCCGTTTCACATGGCAACATTAAGTCGTCCAATATCCTTCTCACCAAATCATACGAGGCCCGTGTTTCAGATTTTGGCCTTGCTCAACTTGTCGGTCCATCATCAACTCCCAATCGCGTTGCAGGTTATAGGGCACCAGAGGTAACCGACCCTCGTAAAGTCTCCCAAAAAGCAGATGTCTACAGCTTTGGCGTCTTGTTGTTGGAACTCCTAACGGGGAAAGCTCCCACCCATTCGTTAATGAATGAGGAAGGAGTCGACCTCCCAAGATGGGTTCAATCAGTGGTACGTGAAGAGTGGACAGCTGAAGTCTTTGACCTCGAACTCCTTAGGTACCAAAACGTCGAGGAGGACATGGTTCAGCTCTTGCAACTTGCAGTTGATTGCACGGCTCAGTACCCGGACAGACGCCCTTCAATGGCCGAGGTCACTAGCCGCGTTGAAGAACTCTGCCGTTCTAGTTTCATGGATTCTGGAGCTGACATAATTGACAATGCAGAAGTTCAAACTGCATGAAATTGATCAAGAAAATAGTTCCATCACATTATTTCCTTTTTTTTTTCTTTTTTTTACGTTTTCGATTGAGCATTTTAATTTCTTTGTTCATTCTAGGAGATTCTTCAGTGAAGATCAATTGTTCATTTTTTTTTCCTGGATTTATTTTCCTGTAGCAACAAAGTTTCATTAAGATCTGGTTGGCAGTTGAGATGTTAATGTATTCTTTTTTAAAGGGGTGTGAGCTGTATAAATAATTGAGATGACCTTGTAGTTACAACTCATTGCACAGTTTCTTGATTCTTTAGGATTTGCTTCTGATTAAAGATTGATTTGTTGGTAATAGTGATTTTAATATCATTAATGGTGTGTAATGCCAACACCCAGCAATACCATGTGGGATTATTCCTTTCTAAGGGTCCTAAAAACCTTATCAAAATTTGAATATAGGCGGATCCAGACGGCGACCTAAAGTGCTGGTAATTGTGTTTTAAATATAATTTTTGTACATTTTTAATGAACTTTTTAAATATATATATATATATATATATATATATATATATATATATAATATTTTATTTTTTTGACCAAAGTTATTGGGTTATGCCGAACTCCTACCTCGACCGCTGATTAGACTTATAGTGTTGGAGTATGTATTATGGGTGTTTATGTGATATAGTAAATGTTAATATGATCAATTTAAGTGTTAATTAATACAAAAAAGTAAATTTCTTAATCGATGTGAAAACATCCAAAAAATTACTTATTTTGGACCGGAGGAAGTAATGCAATTGATTAAGACTTTATCAGATTTTGCGTCTAATTAGAGTAACGTAATAAACTTATTGATCTTATCGCTGTCAAAATTTACTGTACTATGGAGTTAGGAGAGATTATTTTGGCTTGTGTAGTTAACAAAAGAGACATCATTCCAAAATGTTAACAAGTCTGAAAATGATTTTAAACTACTTTCCACCAGACAAAGTTAAATTAGAAGCAAATTCAACGTCTCTTTCTCCGGGAAAAAGAAGTTCACCACCCGTGGGCCTTTTACCTCTACATGGCATTGCTCCATCAGACTTTCGCCCATTGAAAAACTTCCCCGATGTGGCCTCCTATAGGGTCTAGGCCGTGTCGTCGTCCTAGTATCGCTGATCATCTTCTCGGATTAGCTACTGATCATCGCTTGATAAGCTATTATCTTACCAACTAGCTAATCAGACGCGAGACCCCAATTAATTATATATACACACATATCTACACTTTGAGCACTCGTAAATATGATATAATGATTAATGAAATTGGTGCAAATCTTAAAGACCAACACCACATTTATAAAACGGAAAAGGCTTAAAAATGTCATTCAACTTTCAAAAAAGGATCACCCATGCCATTCGTTAAAAATTTGCCCAATCAATGCCATTGTCGTTATATTAATGGCTCACCCATGCCATTAATGAACTAACGGCAGCTAGATTTTTTTATTTTATTTTAAACCACACTATTTCCACGTGTAACGTTTTAATTCGTCAAATATAACCCATGCCCCATATTTTGTTTACTAGGGTTAAATCTACTAACCCATATAACCCCACCGGTTAATTTAACCCAACTAATGAACCCAACCCCAATTAAACCCATACCCAACCATTCCAAACACTCCCCTTTCCGGTCATCTCAGAATAGTTACTGCAGAGCTCTTTAACTGCTGAATTAATGCTAAATTGTATAACTGCAAATTTTTAGCAGAACTATATGTGAATCGTAAAATGCTGCAACCAAAAATCCAATTCAAATGAGAGATAGGAAATCTCTATGAAGGTGCTAAAGTTGTTACTATCCAGAGAAATGTCCATTTCGTAAGTAGCAATGCACATAACACGTCGAATAGAATCGAAAATGGCGGATTTAATTATGAAGAAATTGATGGAAGATATGACAAATTATATACTTTTGAGACTTCCAGTGAAATCTATATTTCAACACAGATGTATCTCCAAAAATTGGTACACTCTCTTAAAGTCTTCTTACTTTTATCAATCTTCATCTCAAGCGACCCAGCACCGCTAAAGATGAATTTATTGTCTTCAAACGATCCTTTGAAGAAGAACCCGGCCAATTTAAAAATGTCTAGTCTTTTCTTTCGGATGGTAATGACAATGATAATTTTAAACCCGTTTCTCCAGATCTAGATGTTCCATATCTATGCTCTAGTTATGGTAGTGTGTCTCATGGTATTATCGGGCCTTGCAATGGTTTGATTGCCTTGACTAAATTGGGGAAGATGACCGGAAAGGGGAGTGTTTGGAATGGTTGGGTTTGGGTTTAATTGGGGTTGGGTTCATTAGTTGGGTTAAATTAACCGGTGGGGTTATATGGGTTAGTAGATTTAACCCTAGTAAATAAAATGTGGGGCATGAGTTATATTTGACGAATTAAAACGTTACACATGGAAATAGTGAGGTTTAAAATAAATAAATAAAAAAATTAGCCGTCGTTAGTTCATTAATAGCATGGGTGAACCATTAATGTAACGGCAGTGACATGGATTGGGCAAATTTTTAACGGATGGCATGGGTGATTCTTTTCTGAAAGTTGAGTGGCATATAAAATTTACACCAATTCTACTAGCTGAGATCCACCTAAGCCTTGGTCGTTAAAAGCTATCTGGTACTTAGTTAATGCAATAGTCTAGGTGTGTATAAGGTAGCACCAACACTACATTAATACAATAATAACAATAATCCAGTAAAATTTTATCAGTGGGATTTGATGTACGCAGACCTTATCCCTACCCCAGAGGGATAGAGAGACTGTTTCCGGGAGACCCTCGACTCAGAGACAATAGATCTGTGACAACAAAACACGAAAAATAATATTAGCAATACTACATTAATAATAACTAAAAATATATATGTCCCTACTTTTGTAGGTTTATATCTTCGCAAGTTCCCAGTGACAAGGTTATTATTATTGATGTTATTAAAAGTATTTGCTTTTGATAAACTAATAATTGATCAAAAGGTCCTCTTTATCAAAATAAGAGAAAGGGTTAAAATATGTAAAGATCACTTAAATGAATGTATATAAAGAGCATGACACATGAACACGTGAACTACCAAGAAATTGTTTAGTACCAAATGGTTTTATTCTTTCCTCTTTTGACCCATAATTAATACCTTAATAACAACGATTTTACTCTTTTTTTTTTTGGAAAAATTTAGCATCTGAACAACTCAACCATATTATATCAACATAATTGTTAAAAAAAAGGAGGAATAAAAAAATTATTTGTAAAGATAGTAGTAATATAATAAGTTTAATAAGCCCTTCCGACTTACATTCTTAACGAAATGATCAAAAAACCTAAGCAATGAATTTACAGTTCAAAGAAAATGTCGGAAAAAATTGAGAGAAGATAAGTAGAGATTACTCGTAATGATCTTAGACATTAAAATAAAATGTTACAACTTCACAATATTTTTGTACTACCCATCTTGCTAGGTTACATGCTTTGGATATCTAGGGTATGCTACGTGAGCCATGTCTGCTATAAGTAATTGTTGCATCGAATGTGGTGGACGATGGAATATTACCGAGTTTTCTTTTTGTGTTCTTCCCAGTTTCGCCAAGTGATCGACACACGTATTTCCTTGCCTTAGAGTATGGATTAGAGTTATTCCGAGTTTAGATATGAGGCTCTTGCATTCTTCCATCACAACCCGATCCGGATGACTTTCAGGGGCGTTACCTTCCACAGTTAGCCATATTAGGGCATCACTCGAGTCGGTTTCGATTATTACATTTTTATTTCAAGTTGTAACTTTTTGCTAGAGTCAGACCACCATGTATAGCCCATAACTCCGGTGTAAGACTTGATATTGCTGTCATGTTAAGCCGTCCGCAAAATTCTCCTATCCACCTTCCTTTATCATCTCGAGCAGCGCCTCCGAACCCTTCTAGTCCTGAATCAGGCATAAAACTGTCATCTGTGTTGATCTTGATAAATCCTAACGGAGGAAATGACCAAACTGATGAAAATAGGTGTAGTACTACTCTGTTAGGTTTTTGTTGATTGAAAATGGCAATTAGTTGCACCTCTAGGATCGATTGGAAGATGACTTTGCCAGCAAATAGAAGACACGTACAGTGATGCCATAGCTTTTTAAATACCGCGTGATTGCACTGTTAAACTTTGTTTGACTATCACAACACATGTATATATATAAACTGGAGCTAATCTTAATTTTTGTAGGATTGTGCGTTTAGGAAATGAATAAGAAAATAGGAAACAAAATAAAAATGACTTTTCAATCCTAATTAGAACTTAAATGGGATTTCGTTTAAGAAACAAAAGAAAAAATAGAAATGAAAACCTGACTTTTAAATCAAAACTCCATAGGGTTTCCATTTAGGAAATAGAGGTAGAAAGTGAAACCAAAAAAATTAGTATTATAAATTATGGTTTCGGATTCCATACTTATATTCATTATTATTACTATCCCATAATATTAAATAAAATTATAAACTATGATTTTGCCACTATAAATTTTTCTACCTACAAGATGAATAAAATCCTTTTAAACCAAAAAAGTTAAATATAAAATTCATTAGAAAAGCACATCAACTAAAACCTCGTTCCTGTAATATTCGTAACAAATACTCTCAATCCTAATCAATCAAGGAAACAAACTTTATTGCTTCTTAGCGTCCGTTTGGCCAAGTCACCAAAAACTGCTTATTTTAAACAAAATATTTTTTACCGATCTTTCTAAAAGTACTATTGAGTGTCAAATTATCGAAAAGAATAATACCAAGGTATTATAATTATTTTACAGAAAAAAATAAAGTGAAATATTTATCGTAAGAGACTTTTAGTATTTTTTGTTTTATTTAATTAAAATATAAAACATAAAATAAACATACATATTAAAGAAATAAATATAACATATAAAGTTATACTAAAGCAAATAATACTACCTAGTATAATTATTTATTGTTTACCTGATGATTCGAATAGTCAAAATAAATCATTCAGTATGAATTATAAGTCTATTTCACAAATTACTATATATTGATAATTCACCATGAAATAATAAGCAACGACGTCGCTCACATATGATAACATCTCCCAATAATTTCATCTCTAATTCTATCACGCAACGCCTCCATATTAGTAAAAGACTTTCCTTGCATTTCTTAAGGAATATCAGAAGGCCCATGGCCTTCCTCAATTCCTGCAGGATTGTCTTCATTAGAATGATAGTTGAATTCCTTATCGGTCGAAGAATGTCGTCGGTTGAAATTTTGTATAGCTATGGTAGCTGTAACAAAATAATTCTGAGTGTCAAACATGAAAAATGGCATTGGGCATAAAATAATAACTTTAAATATATATTATTATTTTCATAAAAAAATAGTTAAGTATGTTTAAATACAAATTCAAAAACACTAACTAATTATTAATAACACGTAATGCATAATTATTTTTAAAAAATTAAATTAAAAAATAAACTAATTATTACATATCCTAACTAACTTTGTACTAAATTGCCAAGTGGCCTATTTGTAGGTAATTTTCACAAATTAGATTTGATGACTGTTTTAAAGATTTCGGAACTAATAGCCTATAGAGAAGAAATTATAAATGATTATTTGTAAGAAAATAATTGATAATTCGAAGAAGGATGTAGATAATTTGCTTTAGTATGGACTAAAAATAAGATAACTTGGAAAGTTACAAGACATTACACAAAGAAAAAATTATAAACAAGAAAAGTCAATAAAGAATTTGAAAAGTTACAATATATTCATGTATATGATATTTTTAAATTTAAAAGAATGTAAAAACAAGAAACAAAATGAATAAAAAAAAAATCTTGATTCAATAAGGGATAATTTGAAAAATATAAAGCTATAGTGAGGATAGTTTTGTCTTGAACCAATTAACTTTTTGCTCTTGCTTCTACTTCTTCCTGAATTTCCTGCTTCTTCTCAAAAGCAAAAAAACTGCTTCTGCTGCTGGCCAAAGTACTTCTCTGTCTTGGCCAAACTACTTAAATTTTGAAAAACGTACGTGGGGCTGGAGGTGAGGGGAGTACTTTTGGCCTCCCGAAAGCTTGGCCAAACACGCTCTTAATTATCTTAATTTATCCACATTATAGATGCACCAATATGCATAATTAGGTCATGAAAATTTCTAAAAGCATGCAAATTTCTATATCGGTCGGCTGTATATTTGTATCTTCACATTCTTCGGGTATTGTTAAACAACTTATTTTTGTAGTTCTCGCCCGGTATTTGATACTCATATCTGTTACACTACTTATTTTTACCTTCGCATTCATCAGGTAGCACTACTTACTTTTCGTTCTCACTCAGTGTCCGGTTCATGTTGAGGCTCAACTAATTTGAATTCATGCAGTGTAAAGCCTAACAAAAGTGGGAAGCGCTGCTTAACATGATTTTTTCTATTCCCAAGATTCAAATCCGAGCCTTTTAGTTATAAGGATGGAGGGATATCCATCTCACCACAATCCTCTGTGGTGGTAACCGGTACACTATGTTAAGAATAATTCATGCTGAATTGCAATTTTTTTATGCTTGAATTAGTTATTATTGTGATGTAAGTGGTAAATGGTGAAAATGCATGTTTTGAGTGTGTTTATGTATTATTTCGTGTGTGAGTTGTGGAAGCTCACACCGCTTTTGAAGTGAAAATATGCTTATTACGTGTTTATTATGTGTAGGAACAAACTTGCGCGGAAGAGGATCAAATGAGAGAAAAATTGGTGAGAAAAGAACTGAAGAGAAATGTCTCGGACAACAAAGCGAGGTTCACTTCACCAGACCGAGACCGAAGCAGAAAAAACCAAAAAAGTCCCGGATAGCGAAGTGAGGTTCACCTCGCCAGACCTAGACCGGAGCAAAAAAATCAACTTTTCCAATCCAAATTAGGAAAAGGAAAATTCGCCCCATACAAACCCTAGACACTATAATTACATCCTAAAACGTATTTTCAGTGTCTCACTACTTTGGAAAGAGAGAAGACTTAAGGGAGGCAAGAACACGCTAGGGGCAAGGAGGAGAAAGATTCAACCCCTCTTTCTTCCTCTATTTCCATTATTGGTTATGAATTCAAATACTGTAGTTTTGCATACTATCATGAATAGCTAATTTATTTTCTAGGGTTTTGATGGAAACTTTTGTAGGATGAGTTCTTGTTATATTTTTATATAATTAAGTCGTTGGATTTCTCTACTTGTTCAACTACGTGTTTGTTGCTATTGATTGAATGACTATTAATTGACTGTGCCTATTTAGTGTGTACTGCTCGAGAGAGAGTACATATTAGGTAGTTGTTGAACAACATCACCCCTAACGTATGTGAGAGATGAATACGGAGGGTTTAAAGGCGTGATTAGAGATAACGAAGCCTTGGTGTGTCGTAGTGAGCGGTGAATTAGTGCCAGCTAGCGCACTTCGAAAGAATACGTTTAGTAAATTATGGAAGTTGCTCGAGAGAGAATTACGACAACCAAAGTACTCATTATCGGTAGAGATTACTTAGGCAAAATTATAGAAGACTTAGCGAGAAGGATTCCGACAATTGGGAAAATCATAACTCTAGACCTCCTTAATCTTGTCTCTAGCCCTTGTCCTTGTTAATTGATAGTTATACTGCTTTTTAGATTTGTTAGTTAATTAGTTTAGAATAATAAAATCACATTCGTATTAACTTTGAAATTGTTCGAGCTTGTCTACTTAGTGATATTAAACAACTGTAGTTAAGCCTTAGTTTTTTGTGGAATTCGACTCTGAATTATTAGATCGGATTTTATTTATAACGACCGTTTATCCTTTGTAGGACTAGTATTGGGCTTGATCAGTAAGCTCAGTGATGCGTGTTCTGACAAATATTTTTCGATACTCTGTTGAAGAATAGAACTTTTTTTCTAAAAAAATCATTTAATAAAGGGGATACGGAAGTCATTTTCTAGAAAAAATATTTTCACTCACTAACTTAACTCCAATAAACAGTTCCATTAAAGCTTTATTAATTACCGGCTCAACCTTACTCCCTTGTATTTTTTTTTTAAAATAATTAATGCTTTATTAGTTACCAACTAACTATGTACAAATCTCAGCTCAGCTACAACTCAGCTGGCTGATCAACCCCATGTAAAGCATCACTTTCAAATGATTTAAGATACATTATATCTAAATAGGTGATACTTAATTGTGTTATCCCTTTCTACTTGAATCCATTTAAGTTGCTTTTAAAATGTAATAAGATATTTTTGAGGAGCTCAAAATAAAACTATATCAAATCGAACTAAAAAAAAGAGTTTAATTCGAATAACATAAATAAATAAATAATCCATATAACACTACTTTCCGGCTAAAGACTATGTTGAGGAAACATAAAACATTCTTCTATTACTATATATATGCTATTGTCTTTGGAAAGACAATTCACCCAAAAATAGTTGTTTTCTCTAGATAAACGTTTCTACCATTTTATAGGTTGTTGGGCCAAGATAGAAAAATCAGCTTATTTTGAGAAGTGTTTACTCAAAAGTGCTTTTTTCAAAAATATTTTTGGTGAGAATCAGTTTGTGCTTGACTAATTTATTTGAAAAACAGTTCTAAAAAGCAATTAGTGTTTGGCCAAGGTTTTAAAAACTGTTTCTAAGTGTATTTTTCTCAAAAGTACTAAAAAAGAGAAGCTACTTTTTTCTGCTTCTACTCAAAGCACTTTTTTTCCCTCAAAAAACTTGACCAAACACTTGAACCTTGGAAAAAAAAATACTTTTAACTTGTAGAAGCTTGGCCAAATAGACTATTAATCTCATAAGTTACATCTCTCCTCCATATAAATCTTAAAAGCAAATTCTTGAAAAAGAATCGAACTTATACATACTCAAGGTCACCGGCGATGATAATATACACTCAAATAAAACTTCTAAGGAACTATCTTAAAGTGAAGATGAATAGACAAAGTAGCTGTCACGATCCAAATTCACTAATCGTGATGCTACCTAACCCAACCCCTAGGTAAGTCACCAGTAGTAACTATCCAATTCCAATGATATTAACAAGATAAATAAACGATAGTAATTTACCGAATCTTATACATTTCTCAAGGCCTGGTAGTACAAACTATGTGCTTCTAAGAATAGAGTTTACGAAACTGAAATGAAATAAATAATAGTATGTTTGAAAAGTACATAAACAAAGTTTTATAGATCTAAACTAGAGGCAGCTACAACCGGGACACATGTACATCTTCAATCCTGCTCCCATTGAACACAACAACATCAGCAACCAATATTTGCACGCAAGGTGCATAAGTGTAGTATGAGTACAACCGACCCCATGTACTCAGTAAGTAACAAACTTAACCTTAAGTTGAAAGCAGTGACGAGCTAACACAAGGTCGAGTCCAATACCAATATCCCACAACAATTCATAACAGCCTAATACAAGTATAAAAGAGGTATCTTAGAAGTAAAAATGCTCAGCTCGTTCACAGTTCCAGAAAATAGTCATGTTTTTCAAGTATCTCAGTAAAAACCCAAATCTTTTACCGAAAATGTAAAAAATACGAGTAAGTTTGGAAACTGTAATTTTTTCCAAATATTCTTTCCACAATAAATAGGATGTTTCATTTTCTTTCCAGATAACAAGTGTGAAATACCTCTCTATGCTCACATATCAATGTGTGTAAAAAGTCATGAATGACGTGATACCGTATAGCATGAGAAAAAATACGTCTCTATGCCTGCATGTCATGTGTGCATGCCAGTGTTGTGTATCTCAGAGATGAATCATGTACTCACACTCTCATAGTACTCAATTTCACTATCTCTCACATTTCACTCATCATGCTCAACCACTCAATATTGTATATGACCCATACGGCCCAGGGTAAATCCATCTCAGAATATATACATAACCGATCATCAGTCACTCAATATCGAGGAAGGCCAATCCGGCCCCATGGAGAAGATCTATCTCCAGGTATATAAATGCTTCAGAAAAGATCCATGTCCAGGGAAGATCCATCCCTCAATATAATCCACACTCTCTGAGGGTGTACAGACTGCAGAGGGGCTCCTACATCCCAAGCGCTATAATCCGCACAGACAACTCACGAGCTGCACGGACAACTCACGTGCTATAATATTAATATCTGGATAGGCACGGACAACTCACGTGTTGCACAGACAACTCACGTGCCATAGTATCAATATCCTCACAAACAGGCCCCCGGCCTCACTCAGTCATCAATCTCTCCAGTATCACTCACGGGTTCACAATGTCATGAAACTAGCTCGACAACAATGACATGATGTATTAATAAATAACAACTGAGACTGAGATATAATATGAATGCATGAATATGTCTGAGTATGAAAAATCAATAAAATCAGTGAAATGACAGCCAGAAATGACCACTATGGGTCCCAACAGTAGCATAAAGCCAGGTAAACTATACATATGTGGCTCAACAAAGAAACGCCTATATCACTTCCTAGACTGAAAAAGACTACTATTTCACTTTCCAAATATACGGGGCAAGTTCTAGACATCAACTACAATGCACAGAACACACACAAACCTCATACACACATGACACATAACTCACTCAGGATTGGTTTTATCACGATACTCTAATCAAAGCAGTTAAGCAAATTTAAGAATATACGATTTAAGGTACTTATACTAGAGTCAGAAACTGAGCCTAAGTGCACAACTAGAGTACTCACTATTCTCAAGGCATAACAAAGTCAAGAGATATCTCTGAAAGTCAATTCATAACACAAGGGCTCTTACTTAAAAATTAAAACTAACTTCACCCGGTTCAACCAAAACCCTTGGAAAAGAACCGTTCCACAAAGAAAAACCAAGGGGGAATTACTACACTACCTACAAAGAAAATCTTTTTTTCTTTAGACTTAATTCACTCAAGAAAACTGTCAAAGAGATCCATCGTCAGTTAGAGTCCAATTTTTCTGTTTTTTCCCCCTAAAAGGCTAAGCCTATACCAACTAAAATAATAAATAAAACAAGACTAATATTTACAAGTTTCCACCCCACCCTTATTTCATCAATGTCCTCATTGCATACACAAACTGACAAAACAAGAAAAAAAAACAAGTAGGGTGTATGAAAACTCCCTGATCAAGCCTCGTCATCGCCTTCATCCTCAAAAGTTGCCCACTCCTCATCTTCCGCTTCCTTATCATCATCATCTGGCTGCTCCGGCTCGGCCTCGGACTGCTCTGGTGTGTTGACATCCTCATCCTCTGGGAGTCTGTAGTCATCACCAATCCCAACCAGCTGCGGAGCATGAGCATTGAGCAGGAAACGCTCCTTCAAGATGGCCCTCTCCTCTGTAGTGGCCGATCGTCCCCACCCTAAGTTGCAAGTCCATCATCCCATATAAATGGGCCATAAAGCTGTCATCGCGAGCATTGCGCTCTGCACCTGTCATTGATGAAATATCATTCTCCTCCTTAACTCGCATGCTTGTAATATCCATTAGTCGTAGGGGCTGAGCAATGATGTGATCGAAAGTTGTCTCCTCCTCAACCTCTTCTTGTCTCAAGTACTGAGTTAACATGTTTGCAAAGGGCATTCAATCAATTCTCTTGCTAGTTCTCACTAAAGTCACCTAGTAGCGGATCAAGTGGCCCACATTCACCCTCTAGTCTGTCATGAGGAAATATAACACGCACGCCCTCTCACGGCTAATAAGAGTGTCATGGTTGCAAGGTAGGAGCCGTGTATTAATCAATTTCAACCACACTTGAGCCTCTGCCCTCATTTTCTTCTTAAGGAATTTGCTATGGCGATTGGTTTTCTTGTCCCGAACCCAAGCCGCCATAGATTTAACACCACAAAGAGTGTGTCTCAGTTCTCGTTATGTAGGACGGGCGATGAAGTTGTCCAAGGGTTCCCGAGGAACATCCGGAACACCTAAGAAATTGCATATTGTCGAGGCTGAAAAATCGATCAACCTTTCCCGAATAGACACCAGCTACAGAGGATCCTTTGGATCAAAAATGGCATAGAATTCCCGAACCAGATTGACATTGATATCCCCGGTATTTTTAAACACATAACTCAACCCCAAATCATTAATACCCCTCCAGATTGCTTGAAATTTGGCTTGTAAGCGACGTTATGAACTGATTCTGGATGTATATGTCGTGGCCGACAATGCTTGTACCAGTCCTTGACATGTGGGGGTATGCTCTTGATTCCAAATTCCCGCTGTCCCTGAGGTTGTGGGCGAGTGGCTGCCNACACACATATATATATATATATATATATATATATATATATATATATATATATATATATATATCAAACATCCAAAATCATCAACACTGAGGTAAAAAGAAAAATTCTTGTTAATTTGATCTTATAAAATACTTTTATTTTGTTCGTGCATGGAGCATAATTAAACTCAAGAATAATTAGGGAGGCAATTGCTTACTGATAGTGAGAGGGATATTCCTTGTAAGAGGACACTTATTTTTAGATGGATCAACATTTTTTTGTTGACCCATCTAGCCCATGTAGTCATAATTCCTTTGTAAAAAGTAGGGGTGTTAAATGGGCAGGTCGAGCCAATTTTGACGGGTCAAAACGGGTTGAGTTAACAATTGAGCGGGTCATTTGACATGTTCAAAAGTTACTTGGACTAAGGTGAATTGGGCCAAGATGAATTAAATTTGGATGATAGCCCAACTCACCCAACTCTTATCAATCATTAGTATTATGTTGTTTTCTAATGAATGTATAATTACTAAATAAGAGTTTTTTCTTTTGTTATGATTATCTATAACATATCAAACAAAAAATAACTTTATTCCTAAAATATTTTGACAAAGTTACTCGTGGATCAATTTTGACGAAAAATCAATTCAACTTTTAAATGGATCAAGATAGGTTGAGTTCAATAAATAGGGCGAGTCATTAATCAGCCCAACCTTGGACGGGTCATTTGGGCTTGGGCCAAATTTGACAGCCCTAGTAAAAGGGAGAATGAAACACTTACTCACCAAAATAAAACTATTTACCATTGTCTACCCATTTGTTTTTCTATCCATCAAACTAATTATATTTCCTACCCATAGTAGTTTTTGTGGGGAGTTTTTTCTTTTTTCTCCAATTTTTTATTTTATTTCTATGCTTCTTTTCTTTTCTTTTTCCCTTTTTTCTTTTTTCCTTTTTTTTTTCTCGTTTTCTTCTTATTTTTTTTTCTTTTTTCCTTTTCTAATTTCATTTAAATTCTTTTTTATATATTCCTTTTCTCTTCCTAATCTAATTTTATTTACTGTTTTCACTATTTTTTATTATTCTTTTATATACTATTACCATTGAATAATCAAATTGTGTACCAATTAAATGTAGCTAATACAATCAAAAATCATTAACTAACATATGATACCAATATAGTATATAACTATACCAACAGGGTATACAATTGTACGCAAAGAGTTAAAATTTTTTTTAGTTCAATTACTAAACTGAAATAATATCAGTTATCAATAAAATTTTCAAAAAATTCTAAAAGGACCTAATTGTAAGAATATACCGTTACATTATATAGCATACTATAATAGTATATCATTGGAATAAATTGTATACCAAAATAATATATAATATATCATTTTGGTATACAGTATACATTCTTCTTCGCCAGTTCAACGCAATAAATTATACACTATTNTGCTCCGGCTCGGCCTCGGACTGCTCTGGTGTGTTGACATCCTCATCCTCTGGGAGTCTGTAGTCATCACCAATCCCAACCAGCTGCGGAGCATGAGCATTGAGCAGGAAACGCTCCTTCAAGATGGCCCTCTCCTCTGTAGTGGCCGATCGTCCCCACCCTAAGTTGCAAGTCCATCATCCCATATAAATGGGCCATAAAGCTGTCATCGCGAGCATTGCGCTCTGCACCTGTCATTGATGAAATATCATTCTCCTCCTTAACTCGCATGCTTGTAATATCCATTAGTCGTAGGGGCTGAGCAATGATGTGATCGAAAGTTGTCTCCTCCTCAACCTCTTCTTGTCTCAAGTACTGAGTTAACATGTTTGCAAAGGGCATTCAATCAATTCTCTTGCTAGTTCTCACTAAAGTCACCTAGTAGCGGATCAAGTGGCCCACATTCACCCTCTAGTCTGTCATGAGGAAATATAACACGCACGCCCTCTCACGGCTAATAAGAGTGTCATGGTTGCAAGGTAGGAGCCGTGTATTAATCAATTTCAACCACACTTGAGCCTCTGCCCTCATTTTCTTCTTAAGGAATTTGCTATGGCGATTGGTTTTCTTGTCCCGAACCCAAGCCGCCATAGATTTAACACCACAAAGAGTGTGTCTCAGTTCTCGTTATGTAGGACGGGCGATGAAGTTGTCCAAGGGTTCCCGAGGAACATCCGGAACACCTAAGAAATTGCATATTGTCGAGGCTGAAAAATCGATCAACCTTTCCCGAATAGACACCAGCTACAGAGGATCCTTTGGATCAAAAATGGCATAGAATTCCCGAACCAGATTGACATTGATATCCCCGGTATTTTTAAACACATAACTCAACCCCAAATCATTAATACCCCTCCAGATTGCTTGAAATTTGGCTTGTAAGCGACGTTATGAACTGATTCTGGATGTATATGTCGTGGCCGACAATGCTTGTACCAGTCCTTGACATGTGGGGGTATGCTCTTGATTCCAAATTCCCGCTGTCCCTGAGGTTGTGGGCGAGTGGCTGCCATAGCTGCCACTGCTTGCAGTCCTTCAACCTGACTTGAAGTGGTCCCCCCCCCCCCTTCTCGTTTTCGATGGAGGCGCGGAGGGAGCCTTAGCCTTGGACGGAGCTGTAGTTGTGCCCTTGCCTTTACCGGTGTCCTTCCTTGGAGGCATGTTCGTACCTACACATATTAAGTAGTAATTGTTTTCTAAGATCCTTCTAAGAAGTAGACTCTAAAACATGCCCATATCAGCGTTTTAACTTTTAACAACCTTCTAATCTTTGAAAGTATTACTAAGTCCAACGACACGCAATGAGGAAACAATATTAAAGAAAGACCAAGGGTACCTGGAACATATTCACTAAGAGAAAGTATAGCTCTCATTGTGCAGGCAAATCCTATTTTTGGCAGTGTTATGTCTCTTTCAGATTGAGCAATGTCCACAAGCTGAAAAGAAGAGCTCAAAATCAGAAGTATGAAATGGTTAGACTTGAATTTGAATATACTATAAACTAATAACAATTAAACTTTTATATTCAGAGAAATCAGGTTTTCACTCTCATATAAAGTACCAATGATTTTCTGATACTGAAGTAGCATTTTTAACCTACCAGCAAAATGGACAAGGAAAACTCCATTGACAGCAACAAACAAAGAATGAACTTGTATAATTAATGAAATGCTCTAAACATATTCTAGAAAACAGTAAACTGTAATACTAAATTAAATTTTTGATTGAGAAATAAAATGATAGCAAAGAACTCATCAGAATTTCTAGCAATTGGCAACCGGAAAACCATCATATACACACGTAAAAAGCAGCCTGGTGCACTAAGCTCCCGCTATGCGCGGGTCCGAGAAAGGGCCGAACCACAAGTATCTATTGTACGCAATTTTACCCTGCATTTCTACAACAGACTGTTTCCACTGCTTGAGCCCGTGACCTCAATGAAGTAGCAGTTTGCGCACCTTAGCAGAAAATTGTTTGCGCAAATAACCACATACATANTGTAGCTAATACAATCAAAAATCATTAACTAACATATGATACCAATATAGTATATAACTATACCAACAGGGTATACAATTGTACGCAAAGAGTTAAAATTTTTTTTAGTTCAATTACTAAACTGAAATAATATCAGTTATCAATAAAATTTTCAAAAAATTCTAAAAGGACCTAATTGTAAGAATATACCGTTACATTATATAGCATACTATAATAGTATATCATTGGAATAAATTGTATACCAAAATAATATATAATATATCATTTTGGTATACAGTATACATTCTTCTTCGCCAGTTCAACGCAATAAATTATACACTATTGAATTAACCAAAATGGTTTATAATATATTATTTTGATGTATAGAGGATTGGTTCGTTCCTTTAAAAAAAAGTTAGTAGTATATTATTGTACTTAATTATATACTCTTGAATTAATTGTTGTATACCAATACAATATACAATATACAATATAAAATATAAAATATACAATTTTGTTATACAGTACAAATCTGTCTTCTTTGCCGTTCAACTCAATTTCAACCCAAAATTTAAAAATCTACTTTAAAATCTCCACCAAATTGACTCAGAATATAGTCACATCCTCCAATTAATATTTCGAACATACCCGGTCAGAATTCGATCAAAATAACCACAAACTCAACAAACCCAATTTATGAGTTTCAAAGCTTCAAGGTCCTCCAATGACAGATTAATGTTTTGCAGAAGTCAGAAGTCTTGGAATTCAAAACATAGAATAAAATAGAACGAAAAAAAGATTTGTATTTTCAATTTGCCCCTTATGCCGGGTAAAAGCGTAAAGTAAATTAAAAGAGAAAAGGCAAGTGAATTTACGAGCAATAAATTTAGATACCTAAGTAGAAGTTGTAATTACTTTTCAAATGAATAAGTCCGGATAAATAATTTGGGAGTGATAGACATTTAGTGTTATTTCCTCCTAGTAAAAAGCAACTAAACGGTTCATATATTTGACAATTTTGTTTCCTTCTTGCATGTATTCCCACTTGCTAACATATATCCAAAAATTGAGTATTATTACTTTTAGCTCGTGCCATAAATTATTTATATTTGATAGATGAAAAGTATATACACTTTTTACTCCAAAATTTTTGTATGCTATACATCATTCTCCTAAAATTTAATATCTATTTCAACAGAGTTATTCTACAATTTATCAATATAAGGTACGGGTCCAGATAAATTATATTTGTATTAGAAAATTATTAAATATATATAAGAACTAAATTAGAAATTCAGTAATTAAAACGAGAAAATTCAAAACCCCATAGCTATTTAATCGATAATAGTATACTATCAGAGTCGAATTTTCATAGTAATGGGGTGGAGGTGTTTAATTTCAAAATACACAAAGAATGTATCCTAAATTAAATCAGATTAGGAAAGTATTTAGTGTAATTAACCCTATAAATTATGTAGTACTCTTTTTAATCCAGAATTATAATCCTAAAATATTTTGGTTTTGAACCAAACATCCTTAAATAGACTGTTGCATCTTTGAGTGGACGAATATCCCATCATTATTTTTCGGTTTAGCCACTGCTGCTCGCCGCTCTTCGTTTCTCAGGTAGCTTTTTTTAGTGTACGAAAATTTTAGTTCTTATCTCTGAATTTTTTTTATTTTTTGTTTTTGGTTTAAGTTAGTGGTATAAATATTTGATTTTTCTACCAAAACTTAATTTTTGTACGAAAATTTAATTCATATCACTGATTTTGGTTTAAGAATTGGTATAAAGATTTGATTTTTTTTATAAAAAAAAATTAGCAAAGCATACGCCTTTTAGTTCACATTGATTTTTCTTCTGCTTCTTCTTCTTCTTCTTTTTTTTTTTTTTTTTTTTTTTTG